>KB677280.1:0-17117 GCA_000349165.1 Anopheles christyi | reverse complement strand
TAACACGGTACGATGATCGCTTTCCGTTGACAGATACAGATTCTTTCTTCTCCGACCCTCCAACACGTCAGCACATTGCACAGGATATTTCCCCTTTGGTCCAGAACATTCCATCCTTCTTGGGTGTACGCGCGTGTGTGTGTGTGTGTGATAGTTCCGGGTAGCTTGAAGTGTCTCGTAAAACTAACGTGCTGTCGCCGGCATCGTTTCTATCTCTTGGTTGAATCGCCCTCATCCAAAATAAAAAAAAGTTGAGGAAAGTGAAAGTTGCACGACACACGGACGCTTTTCATCATGCTTCCTCGCTTTGCCGCGCAGGAAAGATGTAAAACAATGTCCCGGATGAGTTTCTTTTTTGTCTACCCCGGTTGAGGAAAAGAGAGAGAGAAAGAGTGTGAGAGAGAGAGAGAGAGCTAGTCTCCTTTTTTCTCGCCCATCACCCATCTAAGGTGTATAAAATATGCCTATTTAAACAGTGGCAGGCGCCAACACCCGAAGGCGACCAAGTGTGAAGGTCCTAAATTGTGTCTTCAGACCTTCCGTTCCCTTCGTTTCGTTTTGTCTCTTTTGATCAAAACGACCATTTAGAGGAACACACATACACACGGCATTCAGGCCGGGTGATAAGCATTCTGTTAAACACAGCGATTTAGTGTGATGATCATGGTTGCAGGCACCTTCCCAACCTGCTTCGTACTGCTCCATCGTAGTGGTGGTATGCTCATGGTGGCATTATTGGCTCATTTTTCATCACAAGCCGTGCTGCTGGAGCGTGTGCAGCTCAAGGTAAAGGTCGTTCATTTGGGTCGGGTTTTAATTTTAAACCCTTATTTACCCGTTACCGTCAGCTTACCCGCTAATGACCCTTTCTTGTTGAGGATAGCATTATATGGACCGATGCCGAGTGGATTGATTTGTGCGGACAATCAAATGGCACACCAGATATTGGTTTTCTCTCGCTTTTGAATTTGTCACAACGATAACACACAAACAAACACATGCACATGGTCTTATTCTACACACTTTGGGGATGGAACGAGTCCTTCCGTCGTAGTTGACAGCGTTAAATATTTAATCGTGGGATCAGCGGCGGGTGACAAACGCGAGACAAATGCTTTGGAGAGGGGAGAAGCAATAATGTTGCGGTTTCTCTATAACTTCTTTTCCTTTCTTTGCGTTTCAAAGAATAATGTTATTCAATAACAAAATTAATATCAAAACTTTGCACTTATCCTTAGTACAATTTCCAGCACCATTTCTAGCTGAAATACATCAAGCTAGCGTAACACTAAACGGTTTCTCTTAAAGCTTCCATGTACGGTACCGATCGATGCTACATGGCGTAAAAGAAAAGTGTGGTATCGAGTGGTTGTTAGCATAAAAGATTAACGCACTCAAAACTCTTACCTCCTCCCTTCCCTTTCGATGAACTCTTGCTTGGCGCATCCAACCACACACTCATCGACGATGATGGCAATGGCGGTGGGAAAATCGGGCCATTAGCTGCCCAGACGAAACAGATGTTCCTCTGGGAAAGTATAAACTCCTTAAACCCTCCCCAAGGCCCGATAGATGAACGGGTACATATGTACCGAGGTCACGCGCTCTGGGCAATGTTAGACACGCGGGGACAGTGAGCGTATTCCTAGCGTCCACGTAAACCACCCCAAGGACAAACCTAAGCCTTGTCCGCTAGTGGCTGTCTCGCGGAATGATCCTACTCGCGTCTATCCTTCTTACATTCGATTGATACGTTGAGCGGAAAGGACGTATCAGGTCGATCGTATCGGTCGGTTGAAGCATCCGTTGGAACAACCTGAACACCCCACTGTGAGCTTCAAATCTACAGGCGTCAATCGTAAATCGCGTCTACCCTCGTTGAGATAGGTTAAGCTTACAAACCTCTAGTTCATCCCGTGAACGTAGTGAATTGATAGAGGCTTCTTTTTGTCCTCCGTGTGACGCTGTGAAACTTTTTGTTCGTCCTTTTATTCAGTGCTCATCTCAACAATCTTTTTCTTAAAAAAAAGTTAACAGAAGTATAAACGAAAGACTTGACTTGTTGGTTGTTTGGTAAAGAAGTAGCAAAAGGCAAAGTGAAACGTATCAAATCGAACTATTTTCTTATCGCGATACTCGATCAGCGCCTGCTGGTAGGCAAATAATGTGCAAAGTTTTCTTTGGCTGGTTAGTCGTGTCGTTCATTCCCGGCGTGGATTTGTTGTGAACCGTGCACTGCTGCATCGGTAGGATTGCAAGACAGACGATAAGTTGCAGTTCGAAATCAAACACACTTTCTGTTCCTTGTGTGCCGTAGGAAGTACTGTGTGGTTGTGTATAGTGGAAAAATAAAACTGCTGCAAAGTAAGTATTGGATGTACGAACGAGGATTCAAAGTTACTCTTGAGGTGGTGGAATCTTAAGCTTTAAATGCAGAACAATCTCCACAGTTATTTCCAGTTAGAATGAAAACTAAGAGAAATGTTCTTTCCTACCAAATCTGCGTGAGTGTGATTTTGCTGCCCTATTTTTACCCAAATATTTACCCATCGTAAATCATGTGAAAACTGTGCTAAATGTTACCAAATCACAGCTGTCCTCTGAAGTCCTCTGGCTCCTACCCAAAACCTTGCATTGTTTGCGCTAGTGAAGGTTCCTCTGCAGGCTTCAATTCCAGGGAAATTCCATTTGGACTTTCTGTCCGTGTGCTGTCGCTTCTTTTAGTCCTCTTAAGTACACAAACACAGCTTAACTCTTCTCGGGCGATGTGTGCCTAAAAATCGATAAATCAATTAGTCGCCTCCCGACAAATATATCCTACACAACGAGCTCGATTGACTATTCCCTCGTTTTCTGTTTTTTTTTTTGTGTTGCTGTCCCAGATGCAAGTTCAACCGACCAAATATGTGGGTCTCGTCGCTGACCTGATGCCGAACATCCGGCTAATGCAAGCTAGTGGACACTTTCTGTTCCGCTACGTCACTGGCCCGATTCTGATCCGTAAGGTGTACTCCTGGTGGACGCTCATCATGGTGCTGATGCAGTTCTTCGCCATCCTGGGCAACCTGGCCTCGAACGCGGACGACGTGAACGAGCTGACCGCCAACACGATCACGACCCTGTTCTTCACGCACTCGGTCACAAAGTTCATCTACTTTGCGGTCAACTCGGAGAATTTCTACCGGACGCTCGGCATCTGGAACCAGACCAACTCGCACCCGCTGTTTGCCGAATCGGACGCCCGATATCATTCGATTGCGCTGGCCAAGATGCGGAAGCTGCTAGTGCTTGTGATGGCCACCACCGTGCTATCGGTTGTCGGTATGTGTGTGAGTGTGTGTGATGTTTTGTGAAAGTGTCCTGCTTCTGTTCCCGATCAACTCTTACGGTTGACCGGATTTTGCGTTTGGGTAGGTGATAAAATATCTGAAAGAATAATTGAGTCCAACCCAGGGAGACATCCCTTGGCTTGGGTTGTGTATGATTTATCGTCGGCACAGAATCGATTCACGGTTCATAAGCATATATCACGGGGAAGCGAGAATGGGAGAAAGGAGAGTTTCCTTTACATCCTCTCGATGAATTACTCATCGCTTTTCTACTTCCTTTCTCTCTTTCATTTCATACAGCTTGGGTTACGATAACGTTTTTCGGCGAGAGCGTCAAAAATGTGCTCGATAAGGAAACCAACGAGACGTACACGGTGGAGATACCACGACTACCCATCAAGTCCTGGTATCCGTGGAATGCAATGAGCGGACCAGCGTACATTTTCTCTTTCATCTACCAGGTACGTTACGAAATGTCCTCGTCCACGGTTGACAGTTACCGGGTAACACAGTAACACAGTGTCCTAAACTTTTACCAAAAAAAAAAAGATCTTTGACTAAGGGAGCGCATACCTTACACAAATTGCATACCTTTAGGCGTCTGAGACATGGCAATACATTTAGTCAAAACCAGCACAATGATACAATTCAAACGGTGACTAATGTGGGCTTGTTAGGATCTTATCAAGCACTGTGAAGCAACCATTTGTCACCCATGCCTATCTAGCCTATCAGCGGGGAATCCATTTTTTTACCGCGCACTTTCCTTCTTAAGGTCATTCGAGCAGTTGTGCAGTTTTTTTGTTGTTGTATCCAGCGTGAAAAGCTTTGTTGCCACCGACCCTAAAAAACTTAACGCTTTCCAAACCAAAGATTACAGCCCACGATATTACGCCAGCGTGCCACAAGGAAAACGACGATTATGAAGATGTTCAAACCATTTCCCGTCCGAAGCTTTATCGGATGATTTGCGGGATGGTTTTAACTACCTTTCAACCTGCTGTACTTTAAGGTGTAAAAGAAAATGAATGCCTGCTGGTTCCGCCGAAGGCTCTGCGGTGCTGGGTACTTAAATCGAACGATTTAAATTTTATGAAACTGTTTCTGGTTGAGTTTATTTTGCGAATGAAGTGACTCACATTACAATGGCAATCATTTCTGTTTCATTTCATTTTGTTAGTTTGTGATGGTACACCACCAATGTGATGGTAACGTTTAATTCTAATCAAAAGAGATTCTCTTTGCTTGAATAGCAAGCAATGGGATTTATTTTCATCTTGCTTATGATCTCCTACTACAGAGTGGATCCTTGAGTGTATGAAAAGTGGCTCATTAAAACATCCATTACATCTTTGGACAAACTTGTGCTTAATTAATTGGTGCACAATAACTTTAAGCTTGCCGCAGCAGTTTGATTGCACAAATATCCTTAGCCATTTGTATGATGCCCGAGCGTTGGTGAAACAAAGAATTCCATCGTTTTAATAAAGTCGTTTATGCATTTTAATTAGCAAGGCGATGTATAATAGAAGCAGCCTAACCCACGCATTAAAACAAAGTACTTTCGAGAACTGTTATCGAGGTGGAATAAATGGTTTTCGCAGGATTTTTTTCCCCTTGGGTGATTTTAATATTCTTAAGAAGTGCATATCAAAAAAACACCATCCTACCATCAAGGGTAGTTCGGTTCCGATTCCGAGGGTGTCATAAAGTTTGATGGGTGTTTATAATATTATTTCCGCTCTTAAGTACTTAATGGACTTTTCATGCTTGGCTTAACCTACACCAGCCGCACTCTGATAGAGATCATTTTCGGGGGGTTTCATCCCGGGCGTTAAACACGCGAATATTGCCCTCATCAATCTGTCCCTTCTGGAATTCTGCTTAAGGCCGTGGACGGACCGAATCTTCATTGCAATGCACCACCGACGCCATCGCGGACGGGATAATCCGTGTCGACAAGGCAAAAGCTTCTCCATGCTTTACACTTCACCCACTCGTCCCGATGGACTGGATTGACCGTGTTACAACATTTTATGCTTCACAGATTTACTTCCTGCTGTTTTCGATGGTCCAGAGTAATCTCGCGGATGTAATGTTCTGCTCCTGGTTGCTGCTTGCCTGCGAGCAGCTGCAGCATTTGAAGGTAGGTAGCTGTAGGTTGATTTTACATACTCCACTTTTGCTTATCACTTACCCATCCAAACCATTATCCTTATCGACAGTGCAGTGCAGCGCACGATGAAATAGCATAGAAGAAAAAAAAGATAACATTTTCTCATGCTCGTTCTTTCTCTTACTCTCTCGGGCAGGGCATCATGCGGCCTCTAATGGAGCTTTCTGCCTCACTGGACACCTATCGGCCCAACTCGGCAGCACTGTTTCGAGCCATTTCAGCCGGTTCCAAATCGGAACTGATCATCAACGAAGGTACGTAGATGGGACATGCATAGATAGATTAGCAGAGAGCATAATACAAACGCTGCTTGCTCTCGGTAGTTTATTTGAATGACCTTTCAAGCATTGGAAAAGTTAAGTAAGACAGCAGGGACAGAGAAAACTCCATCATCCTTGTGCACTAACCTTCCCACAATAAAAAAAAAACAAACTCTGCGTACACGGTATTTCAGGACGGAAATGAAACACGACTCACAGTGCAAGGAAAGACGGGAGAATGATAAAACAATCCTGCCGTCTGGCAAACGGATGTAGTGTGCGAAGAAGAGAAAAAAATCAAATAAATTGAAGTTTAAAAATAGATTTTGCTCGTTCATCAGTGGTAGGGGGCGTAAAGCACACAGCTTCTGGCTGCGTGTGCACAGTGCTGTGCTGTAGTTGTAGGACGGTGAAGCTGAAAAATATAAACTGTCCTTTTCATGCTTACTTGTATGCTCCGCTCGACAAGCTTAGTGTAGCACAACTTATACCACTAATTGCTATTTATCGAAGAACATTCTTAAGTGAGGAATTATTTGCTCCATTAAACCTAACTCAATGTACGCCTGAAACTATGCAATGCAATGTGAAACCATTTCGCTACAGCGCGCGCGATCGAAAGCGGCTACCCATCGACCGAACTACGCCCGTGGTGTCCAAAGCGCAACGCGAAATGCATATTAACAAACCGGCGCCTACCACCGAATTCGTTGCCCTTTCTCTACACACAGTGCTTTCTGTGTTTCGGACAGCTTCGGTTGCGATTTCTTACTCCCTTTTATCTCATGTTTGCTTGACGACGCGAGATTTAAAAGAGTGGTTTTCTGTGTTTCGTTTTTTTTAATACCCGATTTATTTCGAGTCTACCGGGCAAAACCGAATCAGAGCTAGTTTATTATCAGCTTTAGCGTTTATCCCACCATTGGGACGAAGTGAATGGAAAACCTAAGTCCAATGTAATTTACCGTGTTTATGGCGTTCGTCACCTTCTTCGTAGACGAGGATTTGGACCCCATTGCCACAAAGAAAAAATAAAAACCCACAACACGTATGAATGCGGACCGCGTGAACAGCTTTTTTATAGGCTTGGCAACGAATCGCTTGTACCGCATGGGGATGTAGCTCAGATGGTAGAGCGCTCGCTTAGCATGTGAGAGGTACCGGGATCGATACCCGGCATCTCCAACCTACGCAAGAAAGATAAAGAAGATTTATGTAGATTATATGGAGAGGTGGGTGGGTGTGTCTGCATGCTTCTTTTTATTGAAAAGAATGAGGTGTGAAAAACTGTGACAAACAACGACTTGTTTGTACAATCAACAAAAGGTGTTGTGTTGTTGATGTCAATGCAAATTACACTCTCCTCTTCAGTAAGGTCTGTTGGTGTCTTAGTTGCTCGTAAAGATCCTTACATATTTGTTCTTTTTGTTTCTGCATTCCTTTACATAACCCCCTAACCTGAGTAGCATTTTCTTTTTTTTTCTGCATTTCTGTAGAGCGTCATTTTGAGGTTTAGACCATTTTGTTGATGCTTGATTGTTATATTGTCATCTGCAATGTTCTCTATTTCTCTCTCTCTCTCACACACACACTCCTTTCGAAACCACAGAAAAGGATCCAGACGTTAAGGACTTTGATCTGAGTGGCATCTACAGCTCGAAAGCCGACTGGGGCGCACAGTTCCGTGCACCGTCGACGCTGCAAACGTTCGACGAGAATGGCAGAAACGGAAATCCGAACGGGCTTACCCGGAAGCAGGAAATGATGGTTCGCAGCGCTATCAAGTACTGGGTCGAGCGGCACAAGCACGTTGTACGGTAGGTATGGTAATTCCCAAGGAGTGGTAGAACCATTTCCGTGAAAGAGGTGCTTTACCCATTCTAGGACTTTTATTTTATAGAACCTACAGGTAAAGTTAAATAAGAATTTTAACATCGTTGTACCTAGAAAATTCTTTAAATGCAAATTACAGTCTGATTTCTACATTAATCGGTACCAACGAACAGGCCCAAAACATTCCCAATTGATACCACAAAAACCACAAAACATTTTGAAGCTTCTAGGTCTAGGTTTTCACCAAGCCAATGTATAAGGTTGACGCGACTTTTTGCACGTTCACCATCTCCCCTTTTCTCGCTTTTGCTCCAAGTCAAGGGAATGTTTTCATTTGAACGATTTCACCCGTATCGATTTTCTACTAAACATGCTTAAATCGTTTCACAAAGCTTCTCACACTCCCATCTCACCAATCCACAAATTTGAAGTCTATCGTCCTTTGTGATTGTGCTGCGAGGGCAGAGAGATCTAACGATGAGTGAAGCGGACTACGTTTTTTGTCGGGAGACAAAAAAAAACAGGAGAACCTCTTTGCTGTTGCTACGATACCGGAAAGCGTCAAGATAAGCATCCCTTTTCTGGCCATGTCTCCGATATCTCGATATTCCCACCTCGGGGGATGAGAAAGTAGAACACGAAACTGACTGACCTCACACAGGGAGAGCGTCAGCATTAGGAGGCTGCGGGTGTTGTGATTTCTTCTTCTTAAGGTTCCATAAATCGCCGACGGTTTCCATTACCGCCTGTGGAGAGCACAAGCGTGAAGGGAATGCGAAAACGTTTGGATTCCAGTAGCAGAAGCACCGGCAGCAGTGCGCTAAATTGAATCATCCTGACGCGATGAGTTGTCTGGGTTTCGAGTCGGCGGCTTACAGCATCTCGCCATCTGCTGCAGCTAATACAGCTGTAAATTTCGTTAGACATTGACTTGATTTTGTAATATTACACATAGATACAGACAGAGATTTGTCGCCTGACAGGGTTTTGTATGGCTTGCCGAACATGTTGTGAGCGCACTGCTAGTAAAGATACTGATCACGGCCGATACAGTTCAGCCTCCGTGTCTTTGGAAGATCCTTGTCGATGAACAACTTTCGGCGTGTTGAAAAGGAAGTAGCCATATTGGCGCCTCTCAGTTGGAAAATTTTAGTGCGATCATTGAATGCAAAAAAGTTAGTAGTATGCTTTTTATCCAAATATATCAACAATCGAAAAATACGACATTTTTCCCAAGTATTGCTATTTTTTGTGATGCCAGTCGCTCCTTAAAGAACGTTCTTCTTCTTCTTCTTCTTCTACTTATTCTTCTTCTTGCTTGATGTAAACGACCTCCGAGGTCATGCCGGCCTTGTACAGGTTTTCTAGACTTATGTTTACCACGTAGCCGGATAGTCAGGCCTTGCTACGGGGGAACAGTCTGGATGAGAATTGAACTCCGTGCGGCCTTTAAAGGACCCGGCGCGTCATCCATTAGACCACCGGGCTTCTCGTAAAGAACGTTCTACAGGTGTTGAATGACTGGAAATATGGAAATAATCCTTAACAGAACATTGCATATATTGGGGCGATATATGCCCTGTACTATATAACTACGATACACCCTGTACTATACTATTTGAATAACACTGTGGTCTTTAACTTGAGGTTTTTACTTACTTTCACCGATTTCACCGATTTATTTGCCAAACCAAACCAATTGCCAGGAGTATTCGATTCAAACCATTGGACTCATAAAACGATTCGTTAGCAATACGGCCTAGCCTGGCCGTTCTTCCCAAAATAAAATAATAATAAAATAAAAGGAGTTTGTTAAAAATTCCCGTCGTTCACTGAACTTTTAAAAATATAAATCTTTATTTTTCTTTCTTCAAGTGGTCTGGTAATGCTTATTTTGTGCTACAGCGAAAAACAATCCTGTGTGTGTTTTTGTTCCAATTTACCAACTGTTTTAAACCTAATTTCCGATTTGTTTGCTTGGAAACTCCATGTAAGAACTTAACCACAATAGAACAGTTTTCGCTCTATTTTATTGAACCTCTTCTTTCCCTTTCATCCCTTACGGCTATACCGGCAGCAAACGACACGCCAAACTCAACATCCAGCCATGCATGTAAAATGAGCCATGCGACAGATTTTAAACATCGCTTCTCTCAATATCGTTCCGGGATTGTTTTGTTCTTGTTCCTTATTCCCACGCCCACTTCTTGCCCCCAGCTCAAGCCATACCGTGAAGCTGTGTGGGGCATTACGCAATCGAAACCAGCCAGAAAATGAGCACGCCAAATGCAAAGAAAATCCCTTTTTGAGTGGTGCTCCACTTGCTTCCCATTTTTCCTGCCTTGTGGGAAAACTTGCTTCACCTTCCTTTCACGAAAAACGCTACGCTCACACAAAACATGCCGCCCCCTACCCAGAAGCAGCGTGTGTCGCTCGTCGTCGCGGAAGCTCAACAACGCCGCCAGCAAACATCAACAATTTCTATTCAAACAGCCTCACTGGGTGCACTGTAGTCGGTACGGGGAGTGATAGAGCTTCAGTACATATCACCCCGGACTGCCGTTTCTTTTGCCAGTTCAGCAACACATCCTTCGGAAAGCCATCGTTTGCTGACGACGGCAATGTCTTTTACCCGTGGAAGAGAATTTTCAGAACATTACATGCAAGTCGTGTTGGCACCCGAGCGAGCTTGCTCCTGCCCACATAGAATTCGCTTTCCGTACCGGGTTTACAATTTTCAACGCAACCTTCAACAAACACGCAACATTCTCAGCATGCCCGGGAGCAATATTTAACAGAAACAAGAACATCCCGCAGAACAAAAATCCTGCTACAAAAGCACACAGGCTGCAAACCGCCGTGATTTGAATGTCGCGGTGCGTGTGCGGAAAATGAAACCTTTTTTTTGCGTGTATGTTTAACGTGCTCAAATTTTCCGACGTTGGATGTTTTTGCGGCATGCTTTCGTCGGATTTTTAAAAAAATATTTTGCTTCCCTTCCTTTATTTCTATGTTAAAAAATGAATGCAACGGATCAGAACGACGTTCCGTTCGAAACTTAATAAAGCTATAGCAAGGCGCAACTTGGTTTGCTTTTTTAAAGGTGTGTGTATGTTTTACTGGAACAATAAACAATAGCATTTCCCAGTTTTACTTTTGAGAATGGTTTGGGTAGCGTATTGCGGGTGCGAAGCGTTTAACGATGAAAAGAGAGATGTTGTCACACATATTGCATACTTTGCTAGTATGGATATATATTTCGCCTAAAACTATGCAATTACTTCTCCAGTGCTTCCGGCAAACCTGCGTGGATGAAAGTTGCTTTATTCTAATTACAATTCTGTCCTGTTATAATCTTGTTAAATGAAACAATTTGCCGATTACTATAAATTATCGTGACTACAGATCATGAAAACAAAGAGCCTCTTAATGTGATTTTCATTGAATTAACACGAAACGATTTAAACTGACGCCTGCTCCAGTTTGCAAACCGCCCGACAGGTCTGATCTTCCTTGTTGTGTCCATCGGGTTTACTAGATGCCTACACTTAACAAATTATCATGTAATTTCGCTACCAAGAACATCGAATGCCCATCTGGAGTTCCATTGAAATGATCCAACATCAATATGACGCTTTTACAATGGTGCGAATCAGCGTGAAGTGTGTTCTACGAATTTTCAGCGTGGAAAGCGCATCGCAAATGTTATCGTTTCCTTGTTTCCTGGTACGAAGCCTAACATATCGTGCTGTGTAGTACGAGGATTCACATACTCTGAATGATCGATTGTAAATGTAGCCTATCGGTAACATTCAATTTCCCACAAACCTTCCAAACAAAGCACATCCTGTGAAGCATTCAACCGCAATGTGATTCCTGCCGAATTTCTGCCCTGTTTGATTGAGGAAAGCAAATACCCGTCCCCGTCAATCGATCATGCATGATGTGATTAATATTTGTATTATTCACCTGCGTATCTTTGCCTGTGTCGGCGTCGTTCGATTTCCGGAGACAAGGAAAAAGTACTGTGCTTTTGGATGCCTCACATTCAAAACAATCACACAAAACCAGCCACCATCTCAATTGCCTTTCGCTTTATGGGTTCTTGCTTGCTTTTTTTTCATTTCCTTCTGCAGTCTCGTTTCGGCCATTGGAGATACGTACGGCCCAGCCCTGCTCCTGCACATGCTGACCTCCACCATCAAGCTGACGCTGCTTGCTTACCAGGCAACGAAAATCGACGGTGTCAACGTGTACGGATTGACCGTAATCGGATATTTGTGCTACGCATTGGCTCAGGTTTTCCTATTTTGCATCTTTGGCAATCGACTCATCGAGGAGGTAGGAATTGAACGTCGTGCTTGGAAAGCTTTTATTTCCATCACATTTGCATCACAAAACCGTCATATTTTCATCACTCCTTCAATCTCGGTTTTCTGAATATTTTCCACTCGCTATTCCCGATCTCAACAGAGCTCATCTGTAATGGAGGCGGCTTACTCCTGCCATTGGTATGATGGGTCCGAGGAAGCAAAAACCTTCGTCCAGATCGTTTGTCAGCAGTGCCAGAAGGCAATGACTATTTCCGGAGCCAAGTTTTTCACCGTGTCGCTCGATCTGTTTGCTTCGGTAAGTGTGGAATGTGTGTGTGTGTGAACTATTGTACTAGACAGGGCACAGAAACTCGCCCCGTTTTCACAGTGAGCTTTTGATCTAATCGTTTGACTTGCATGATGGTTGGTTGTTTGTTTTCCTTTTTTTTTCTCATCCATGTTCATTCCTTTGCAGGTTCTTGGAGCCGTTGTCACCTACTTCATGGTGCTGGTGCAGCTGAAGTAAACAACCATAGTTGGAAAACATTTTGGTTTTTTGTTAGTTCGTTTGTTTGTTTGTGCACAGCTCTTGCACACTTTTCTTCTGCAATGGTTTTACAAAAACAGCTACATCTGAAAGTAGTAGGCCAGTGGTAAAATAATTTCAATACAGGGTTTTTCGGCCAATCTAATGCACCATTTCAGGACTCTTTGACACGTGAATTTTGGCAGAATGTTCAAAAGTTAACAAGTCAGAAATCATGTTTCTTTCGTAATAAAATAATGTAAAATGGATAACGTTACAAACAAACTCCTGAACTGAACATTTTACTTCGGTTTTCATAGAATCCGCTACAGGTCCCACAGGGTTCAGAAAGGTGAAATTACGTTCCAGCGCGACAACATTAAAAAAAAACCCGTGTCAAAGAGTCCAGAAATGGTCCCAACAGTATTAGATGAGCTGAGAAACCCTGTATAACAAAAATGCATGAATAACAATTTGTTGGGAGAGGGATTTGTGGATACTTGTTTGGTGCAAGTACAAAAGGAAACGATAAAAGCAGAAACGTTATAAGGGTGAAATGTATGTAAAGTTCACCATAGCAATGAATGTGTGATTTGCGCTCATTCTAGGCATTGCATGTGCCTTTCAAAATAATTAGTTATCAGCAATAAAGAGTACAAATGTTTGTTAATGCACCCTAAATTGAAGTGTCTATGGCATGATTAAGGTGTTGTCGATAATTCACATTAATGGGAAAGGAAAGAAAATTTAAAAAAACTATCATATGCGAGTAAAATGGAGTGTTTTAAGTTAGACGTTGATAATTGAAATGTTGTTCTTATACCGTCTATAATTATTGAGCCTATAATACATTGACTATGACAGCAATACGGCCTAAGATGGTCGTTCTTTCTGAATAAAAAATACATTGGCTATATTTCTATGTGTATAATTTTTCTCTTTTTTGTAAATAGCATGACGATTATGATAGTATGAAAAATGTTTTTTTTTATTACATTTTATACTTCATTTTACTTATTTTATATCACTTACAACAGACACTTACCTTTATCTTCTTTCTATAAGAACTTTCTAAGAAAAAAAAGTGCAAACTAGTGCAATTATTTCCATCTTTATATAACTTGAAAAAAATTGCTTCATATACTCTTTTCGAAGAAAACGAGCGATGCAATGAAAAATAATTTTATCCAAATTGTAAAAGATGTTTGCAAACAATTTGCTTTTGGTATTGTCTACCAGTTAAAGGGTTTTTTTTTAAATTTCTATCTCAAAAAACTTATAATGGATTTTTTTTTTCTATTCAGGAATTACGATGATGATGAATAAACTGCAAGCAATTAGCATAAACTATATCTGCACCGAAATGGAAATGAATTTTCTTTCTCGCCTGTACTACAACTAGAACTAAACGAAATGAATTATTTTGCAACTTGCACGCAAAAGCCATTATCTAAAGTATGCAGAACTTAAAACAAGACCATTCCTCTTTCATGCTCCCTTCCTTTTCGAGATTTACAGCGAGTAAAGTAAAGCTGTATCTCCCAAGCCTCAACTGTATCAAACTATTGCAGGGGAGGGTTTTGCCAAAACAGAAAGAAAAATCTTCAAACGCTGACAAGTGTTGGGGAGGGGGCAAGCAGACAATTGGAAATGCATAAATTAACCGGAAGAAATTCGCACATCGCCCTCCTTTTCCTCCACAATCTTTTCAACCGTTCCCAATCAAACCAGTGTGCGCGAAAGAATCCGCTAACAGTCCCAGTGGCACGGTTATTTGTTTTTGTTTTCTTTTACTTTCTGGTGTGTGGGCTGTAAAACTTTCTCGGCCACTTTTCACAACCCTGGTGGTGGGGAATAAGAAGCGCACTCTTCTTACCAATTGGACCAAATTGGGCATCCCAAATTTTAAACCCAGCAGGCAGCGTATTTGCGAAATGCAACTTTCGGATGCGTTATGGTATGGATGTATTTGTGTTTGTGTGAGCGTATGTGTCCATTGGATGGTAGAGTAGTTGCAAATTGCATTCGCGAAATGGTGTTCACACGGCTCGTCGCCATCGTCATCACTTCCGCCATCAATAGCGTGGACGAGTTTTCTCCGAAATTGATGACTTTTCTTTTATTTATCTCTGGTTTTTCTCATGGGTGGCTATCACTTAAAACGATGAATATTCGATTCAAAAATGATTTCTTTTTTATGCACTTTTTTTTATTGATCACGTTAATAAAGGAAACGTTTCCATAGCTACGATTTTCGTTTTTAAGCTAAAATGCTTCTTATGATGACTGTATCACCATACAAACAATTAAGAACATAGTAAAAATATACAATTAAAGATTTATATGTTTTTAAAGCAGATTTTGCTAATAGCTCTATTGTTTTATTAGCTTGAACTGTACAACTCACTGCACAAAAAAGCACTTCAATCCATAGTTAAGTTTGTACCAAAACAACCAGCCTCATTCTACTCTCGCATCAATTTTTGGCAAGTGAAAAACCTCCTCCACCCTATCGGAAATGACTATTTTATTGATAACTATTAAGCACTTACCTGCACTAGCTAAACACATACCCTTATCTCACCAGGAAAATGCATTTGATTGGCAAAATAAAAACGTTGTAAAGAGTGAACAAAGGCCTGCGGCTCACGGCCAAACTGTCCAAATGACGTAAAACTCACCATGCTGGCCCCTTCCCCTCATCACGTCGATTGCGTCAGCCCCCGGTAGCCGAATGCTACAGTTATCTGTATTGGTCGATTTTGTTTCCTGCCCGGAGGCACTGTTGGTACATATGCATGCCAGGGTCCGTGCTCGAACACCACCACTCCTGCTCGAATAATGAACAAATCATAAACATGTGTTATATCAGGAGCCACCGAACGTACCATAACGCACGGCACGCCACCATCGAGAAAGAAGCTTTTCATGCTTGAAGACGCGTCATCAGCACCACCATCACCGACGCTTGGATGTGTGATTGGATTCGTCTAACGTTTTATGCTTTTCGGTTTGTTTGCGGATTGAGGTTTTCTACCACAGGGAAGCTGCCCAGCTGCGGCCACTCATCAACATACATACATGCACGCATGCACGCACGTACGTACTAACACACGCGTAAAACGGACGCACACGTACGGCATCGTTTAGGGCAAAATCGCGCCAGACCGTAACCAATGTTCCAGTACCGGGGTGGAGGGGTATAATTATCTCGTTAGCGTGAGGCGTTCAAGAAGGGGAAGCAGACGGAAAGCGGCACCCAGGGAAGTAAATAATAAATCATCTGCCGCCGAATATGTCTCTACGAAAAATGTGTCTCCCCCTGTGCCCGTTTCGTGCAGACGGAATGTAGATCAGGAAGGAACCGAAAGACACAACTGTGCAGAAAAGGCACCAAAGAGCCATTGTTGAAGGATGGAAATGCTGCAATGGTGTTATAAATTCCGTTTATTTGTTGCCACCTTTTTCCTAGCAGCAGCATAACGTATCAAGCGCATGCTTTTATTCGCGCTTCCTTAAGTGTGTCTTAAATGTATTTCAATCGACCTGTAATGCACCGTACCATAAAAAAAACCCACACACACACACACACTTATAGGAAATGATAACTTTGCTGCAATGCCCTGTTTCTGTTTTGTGCTATTGCACCGTTGCATCGCGTTTCTTTTTTCCTTTGCTGTTTTTTTTTTCTCTTTCAATGCAAAAGCATTACATTACCATTATGAGTGTAGCCTTTATTGCTACCCTTTGGGTTCGGAAATGCAATCTTCCCCATCGCCTACGCCCTACGCGTCCGGAGTAGGTGAGTTCATGATAGCGCTTCCGTTACGCATCATGGTTCTATTTTTCGCGAGATTTTGCTAGCTCGAGCGTCGGGAAAATCGGACCATTGCTCGTTGCGCAAAGATGTTTTACCGCGTGACCTTCGCAGCCGTACTTATGCCGATTTCGCTCTCGCTTTGTATTACGGGGAAGTGAGGTGAGGTGGAGCAAGGTTAGAGTGTGTCAGTTTGGTGTGCAATAGAACGTGCATCGAAGGCGATTCTTATGAAGGACTGCTACGAAAGGCACAGCAGGAAATTATCCATTTATTGATTAAATCTTTATTACTTCGATTGAAGTGCCATTTATAGTTCACTCGTATAACACGAGTTTCCCTTTTTTGTTTAATATCATTTAAATATCCTTAAACTAAAGCGTGCCTTCAGGCGAATTGCGGATGTTCAAAGTATACAATCTGCAGTACACAAATGTCATTTTTGAGGGAATTTCCTCTTGCAGCAACAACTTTTTGCGTATCGACAAAACGCATTAAATATATACATGAATATGATTAAAAATTAAAACATTTCATTATTCAAGTTGATTGCTGCAGTTGATTGATACCACACAGCAAAGGTCTAAAGTTGAAAGAGAATATTAGACCGGGCAGCCGGGTGGTCTAATGGATGACGCGCCGGCTCCTGTAAAGGCCGGACATAGTTCAAATAAATCGGTGAAATCGGTGAAAATAAGTAAAAACCTCAAGTTAAAGACCACAGTGTTATTCAAATAGTATAGTACAGGGTGTATCGTAGTTATATAGTACAGGGCATATATCGCCCCAATATATGCAATGTTCTGTTAAGGATTATTTCCATATTTCCAGTCATTCAACACCTGTAGAACGTTCTTTACGAG
>KB677269.1:8396-18872 GCA_000349165.1 Anopheles christyi | reverse complement strand
AAACAGTTCCAGATGATAGATTAAGCGTTTATCATCAAATCTTTTTAAGGAGTGTGGAATCATTTGATGTGACATTGAAACCATTTTGGTAAATTTTGGATTTGGAAAATTTATGTTTGAAGTTTTAAAACAGAAAATCGTTGCCTAAAAGCAAGATAAAATAAATTATAGAACAATTTCACGACCTCCAGGATCTCCACGAGACTCTGGGTCTTTTGGACCCTTCTACAGTCACTGTAATATCACTTTCCGGCATTTATCCTCCATTTTAAAAACTTCCTTTCTCCCAGTGCCAAACCAATAGCAACGTGCTTGAAGCGCGTTACTGGAGCAACGATTTACACAGCTTAAACTTTATAGCCTATGGCGAGCAAAAAATCCAACCCACACACACACACGCACGCACGCTGAAGCAGAGGCCATAAAGTTGAACAATAAATATGAATTATGCTCAACCTGGGTGGACGTGAAATTTAATTTGAATAAATGACTTTCACGGACATGTTCTTTTCGGACTGGATTTTTCCTTCAGCTGTCGTCCCTTTATCCCCCAGCAAACGATGCGTTTACCAGGGCGGGAGCTGAAACAGGGCGACAACAATCTGCCAAAATATCTGCCCTTCACCCCCGCAGCGATGACTTTGCACTGCCCACCAAAATATGATTGTCCCATTTACTCCAGCGATGATGCTTCGGTCGGGTAGTGTCAGTTTCAAAATGTGATAAACGAAACATTGGGTGGAGTTCGAGAGCGAGAGTGGATCACTTGATGGCCATTTTTCCCGTTTCCTGCAGCATTGTCTCGGTTGGTCCGATTTCGGGTATATGCAAAGAAAAAACTTTCTCTCATCCAGACCCTATGAATCTGTACCGGGAACATGTCAATCACGGTGCCACGTTGTCTGTCTGTCGGTAGCAGTGTCATGGAAAAGCTGTCGATCAAGAGAAAGAGAGTGCGAGAGAGCAAGAGGCAGAGAGATGCAACGCGCTTTATTGCAAGTAAATTATGCTTTTATTCCTTTATGGCCGCAAGGGACCGTAAAACATATTCTATTAAGTTTGCCCATAAAGCGCTGGTGCCCGTTAAAACGATTCCGCTCGGAATGCTCCCGTATACATAAAAAGGTTTCGCGGTTTGTTAGCAGGGTTCTGTTGTCGGCACAATGCAAAGAATCGTTTATGCTGAAGCGACATAGAGAAAGAGAGAGAGAAGATGAATGTTGGGAGGTATTTAGCAAATGAAAGCAAAGTTGGACAAAGGGAAGCGAAACAAAACATTAAATAGATAATTGTAGCAGCAGCGAACATTATGCTTCCTGTGCTCTTAAATGAACGATGAAATGTTTTCAATTATGTTAAAACAATTCCAGAAACAGCTCTTAAAACCGGTTTACCTATTCAACTTCAAAAAGGAATTAGTAGGGCGTTCAATGGAGCGTTTCGCATTCCCGTCAACTGTCAACTGCCCGTAAGCATCGGCTTATCCGGCCGGATGATCCGGATGATCAAACAAAAACCAGAGCAATCAAAAGCCTTGCAACCATGCTGCTGCGATAAGGGGTCACGCTAAAAGGGCGCACATTTATTATAACAGCTCTAGAAACTTGACGCTCAAAGCCCTCTTAGGAAAAGGTGACGAGATTTTCTTCCCCAACAGTCCCCAGGAAAAACACACCTGTACCTGCGAGAAACCCCCTTTTCACCCATTGACAGGTTGCTGTCGCTTTTCGTCATAATTATCGTCGCAAATTGATCTGACTTTGTCCCGGGGTTTTTCAATCAAAATGTATCAAATTTTGAGGAAGACGGTCGTTAAGCTGGCAAGCACCCCACATCAATGGGGAAAACCCCGGCATGTCCGTAGATCTTCACCATTGCCGAAAGAACGAACGAAGCCACTTTCAACTTTCTCCCAATCTGTCGTCTTTTGTTTTTTAATAAATTTATACCGAAAGTTCCACGCTGTCGTGGCTCATCTCAATCCATCGTCTTGGTGAGGCAAGTTTGCGGGTGGTGGTGAATTTCCAAGAACTGGAACATCTCCACCAGCCTGGGCTCTCCGTTCCAATAAATCGTTAAAGAAGTAAAGGGGCGTCCGATAGCTCCGCTCAAAGCACGCTGCTTGCGTAGTTCACGAAGTGTGGTTGGAAGCCCTTCTATGCTTTTGGAGTCTCTGTCGCCTTTTTTACTAAGGTTAAGAAAAAGGTTACAGTGGAAAACCTTACCAAACGCCACGGGTGATGGTCGGTCTGTCTCGTAAAACATATGTATGTGAGGGCTTTTAAGGGATTTGTCTTTACGAGAGCTCGTCGACTTCATCAGCTTTCCCGGTGAAAGCTTTTCCACGTGCGCACACACACACACATGCATGCACACAATCACACGCAAAAAGGTAACTAGTAACGAGCACCTTCAGACAACCCTCGATTCTTTCTGGCTACTGGGTTTCTTTATATATGGTTCCTTCCCATAGAAACCCCCTCACTCCAGAAGTAGCATGTCAGATTGAAGGTAGTTTCAATTGAATCCGACGGTTTCGAGCGTTAGCAGGGTGCACATACATTCGAAAAATAGGGACTGATTTACCGGGCACGGTAGTAAGTACAAAAATCCCGTCATTCATCAAACCATCCATTTGGGTCGACTGTTTAGAAGGCGCCGGAAAGCCGGTGGGACCAACTTTACGACACTAATAACATGATGCCTTATGATGCCTTCAACACTAGTCTAGCCGTACCATTGAGCTACTAAACTCTACGGGATAAACGGGAAGGTCCTTCTTCCAAAAAAGGTGCAGAAACTGGCGCAGACATAAAAACACTCACTTCCCGGAACACACGCCGCACGGTATTTAAAGGTGTCAGGCAACAGGGCAAAGCTTCGCTGTGTGCCACGCGTACCGGGATTTGAAGGTGTAATGTGATTAAAGCTTTTCAAATAGAACATGGCCCCACCCATCCGTGTCCGGTGCTGTCTGCTTCCGTCTAGCGCACAAGAACACGGCTAAGAAATGAGCACAACAGCTTCATGCCCCCGTGCTCTTCCATGTTTGACTAAATGTTGCCCCGTAGCGTCTCGAGGCACCGCACGCGCGCTCGAGTGAAAATGATTGGCATTTTCCATCACGTTTTATTTTATTTTTTCCTACTCGTGTTCCCATCTTCCTCTGCGCTGCTTGATCTAACATAGAACAGCGAACAAATTTCCGGAACGTACAAAATCCGTCCCCCGACACACACACACACACACACACCGCCAGAACGCTACACGGAATTATGTTGTTTCTTTTGGTTTTTCGTTGTTTTGCTGTTAGTGTTGTTGCTGCTGCTGTTTGTTATTCGAGTTTGGTGGCGAAATCATAAAGCATTCCGCGCGGCACATTCTAATTCTTCCGCCGGAATGCTTCGCTCATAAAATGCTGTCGTGCATGGCAAAAGCAGGGAAGCTAATATGGGTACCCGTTAAACTGAAAGCATGAAATTCTTAGTCTTTTCTTTTTTTTTCCTTTTTTTTCAGTGAGCTTTACGACCAACATTCTCGGTTGGTTGCCGTGGCCTCCTTCTTTGGAAAAGCTTTAGCTTTAGCTGCTCATTAGAGTCACGGCTTTTGCTGGCTGATGTCTTTAAGATTAGTAAATCTTCAACCAGAGCACACACATAAACAAGTTATGGTTCAATTGTTCAAAAAATTTCTTATCAGAAATATTGTTTATGTATTAACATTTTTAAACCATGGTTTTACATAAATCATTAACATTCTTAGTTTTGAAAAGTATGCCTCACTTTTCTAGCTCTTTCGATGAATGTTAAACGTGTGAAACCTAAGCTGTTCAGTATATGAAATAACGTTGAAAATATTCCAAAATATATTCTAACTTTCATTATTGGATCAGCTCATTTCAACATACAGTTGCAGTGCCCGTGATAACCTTAGATGACTTTAAATTCCTTCAACAAGGATGTGTCTTGAAGTGTATTGATAGTCTCCACGTATTCTAGTAATCTGGTCGCTTGGATTTGTTATCTTATCTATCGGATATATTACAAAGCAAACACCTAATAATAATTAATTTATCGTACTGAACTTTAATACTCGTTTGCAAACACTTAATTACCTTCGCTTTTGGTAAGTGGTGGAACGAAAATTGCATGATAGGCCATTCACAACTAAAGAACATTTATTGATCTTTTTAAGAGGACGATCATGTCGATCGGTTAAGCTCTTTATCCAATCATGACACACAGCACAAAATTAATAAACAATATTTGTGTGTGTACATGTACATTTCGCTCCAAATACGAAAATCTTATTCTTTCCTCCAGCCCTCCGAACCAAGTTTGCCTTCTAACTGGCAATAAGAATCATCTTCTTCTCGGCTACTCAAATGAACGTGTTTTGTGTTCACCAGGGATTTAACACGGTATTTCTTCTACTTGCTCCAATATTTGCAACTACCGCAGCACTCTTTGCCTTTCTACCCGTTTTTCATTGTTTATGCATTGTGCGCTAGTTCGTTTACAAGAAAATACTTTCTGCTTTGCTTGAAATGAAACTTAGCGCGCAACCCCGTTCAGTACTTTCGATAACCGTGGTACAACCTGTGCTATCTTGCAAAATCGTGGCAACTATATCCTGGGTATGATCTTCCCCTCGCTCTATCCTTCCTTGTATTTCTATCTCTCTTTTTCCCTTTCCCTCTCTACCCCCTCTCTCACACTCCCTCTCTTTTTGGGTACAATATCTTGCCCTTCCTCATCTTAACCCCGTTATCAACTGTTTTCATCCGACTGTCAACTTGATCTCCGGTTTTCTGGAACGAAGTTGCACATTGCACATCCCACCTGCACCTAACTTTATGTTGGCTCAGAAAAAAAAACAATCTCGCCAGCTTCACAAAAGCTCACCTGAAGTGTTGTGATGCTGGTGCCGGTGCGCTGTTGTGCTTTTGCTATATTATCCTCTCCATCCGGAAACTAAATCAGATCCGTTTGGCTTTACCTTTCTATACAAGCGGACGGAGAAGTGGGAAGCCGAAAACTTCACCGCGCGTTTCAAGATACACATTCTCTTTGCTGTCTGCTGTTGTTTGAGCGTCATTTAATATTCCTTACCTATGGTTGGTACGACAAACCGAGATAGTGAGAGAGAGAAAGAGCGACAGCAACAGTGGAACGACGGTGAACCAATTCAAGATAAGAAAAGCATCCGCATTGCACTGTAAGAGTATGCGCTGATGCGATGATACTATTAACCAAAACCTGGCGCGGATGCGGATCCAAAATGAAATAGACCGCCAGTAAGGAAAGGGTAGAGGATGTGTTGCTGGATGAACACACACAGTACAAGAATAGTATTATAAAGTATCAGGCAGCAATGTCTTACCAAAACGACTTGAGCCACCTAAACCAAGATACAGGAGGGCAGTAGGAGTAGAAGCGGCATTGTGTGTCTAACGGAAGTTGCACCCGAGAGCCGTTTTGGAGCATTATCCTCGAAACCTCCATCCTGCCTAGTGAGGTGCAAATCTCGGATCCATGACACACAGCAATAGTGTAACCGCTTTGAGATTTCGCGTTTTTCGACGTTGTTTCTTGCCTCCAATCCAATCCCAGAGTGTCTTGACTCGTTCTTTGTTCTGCTTCTCATGTGTGTACAGGCTCCAGCATGTGCCTCATGGAGTCACGTAAACCTCTTGGTTGTTGGGTAAGGATACTCGTAATGTGCATTCGGTGGGAATAATTTTACAACCAGTTCAGTGGCACTTCCGGTAGAGCAATAAAAGGGCAACTCTGAAACACTGGAGCGCTCATTATGAGGTCATATCCTCTATTCATTCACAGGTGTATGATAAGAAACGTGCAACATTCGGCTATTTTATGCAATAAACAATGCACGCCAGAAGTAGTTACATTTCTTTCTTTTTTCCTAAAAGCTGTACAAAATGATACATACCAAAACACACAAAAGATTTCATCGTGAGCAGTACATTCCATCGTTTTCCTTCCAAAAGCACACAATGTTAACACAAATGAATATTCTAACAAAGCTGCTTTTGTTAAGACTAGAACAATTCAACACGTCTCGTCATGCTCAAAGGGTTTGATGGATTACCCAAGCTGTGTACTAATTTCCCGAGGCTGCATCGCGTCTCTGCGTGTGTCTAAAACCCAATTTTCTACGAAGCAGCAGCGGAATTGTTTTTACGCTTATCGTCTAAACCATCCGCGGGTGCGACTCGAAAACAACGCACCCAACCTCACCAAATAATGTGTTTCATTAGATAAAAGCATCGACCCGACATTGATCCTCGTGTGTCTGTCTACAATAAACTTTCTGCACCGTTTTCCAATCGTACTGTGGATCCAACCAAAACGAACACTGACAGCACGTGAGTGTGTACGAACTGTCGTCGAGACAGACAAACCTTGCAAAACCTAATCGTTCATGAAACGCATCACATCGATGCTGTCGTCACATTACTTCTCCTACAATTAACGGCTCGTTCCATTGACCTGGGACTTAATCCTTCGCTAGGAATGAGATGCTTGTGGCGCCAATGTCGAAGAAGAAGCAAACCGTGACTTAAACGGTCATCCTCGGGGGACAAAACGCAACCAAACCATGCAAACACGCGCTTTCGTCTTGTACGCCTTAGAATGTTAGATTAGTTCCAGCAATACAAGGTCCTCTGCTCGGACAACCGATTCGCTGGGGTCATTATTTTCACAAACCGAAACTAATACCTCTCATTTTCGCTAAATAAGTTCCCCGTAAACAAAAGCGGCAAAGGCAGGGGAAGCGTTGTAATCTCATAATGCCAATTAATGTCTTCTCTATCTATCTTCCACGTGGAACTCTACCAGAAGCACAAGGGTGCGGTAAGAGTATTCCGTGCCCCGCCGTGTACGTTTGTTGATGGAACACTAATTTCTTCAGTGTCTCTGCCAGACTGGCACCAGCATTACGGCAAGCAGCAAATACACAAACCCTAGCAAGCGTCAATCCTTCGCGGACGTTTCAAGGAGACCGAAACATTTGTTAAGAACCTCAGGCCTTTTACTTCCCACCCACTTACCCACGTCACACTGAAACAGTGGCCTGTACACACCCATACACGCAAAACTAATCTAGTGGATCGACTTGCAGGCACGAACCACGGAACGGACGAACCAAGGATCACTTCTCCTTGGTTCTGGTTTCGTTTCTTGCTTGTCTCAGCTCTTTCCCAACCAAGGGAAAAACGGTGTTTCGGAGGCAAAAGTTGGTGAAGTTGGTTAATCCAAAAGCCCCTCCTTTGCTGCCGTACAGTTCTTGGCGGACGTTTTTGGTGGAACGCTATCAAGGACGAAAGTTTATCATGTTCTCTTTTGCAGTGTGTGTATATGTCGTGGTCAATCGTCCATACACTGAGATAGCAATCGGATCGTGGCAATTTGCGCCCTTCTTCTTGTCCCTGGTCGCCTCTCCAAACCTGTAACATGTTTGCCGTCACAACCCCATTCTTGCCCCCCACTTTTAACAAAATGGGTTAGAATTCAGTGCCAAAACAAATCGTTAACCAGGAATGGTTGTTCACGGTAGAGCTGCTGAAATGAGAATTCTACCTCTAGAATGCTGCAACAACAACATCAGCAAAAAAAAACGCCACACAACATCAAACAACCACTTAACCCAGCTGAAGATGTTTCCCAATTTCCCAAGCGCCGAGGTCTCAATATCTAAAATCATCAAATAATTTCTTTATAGCAACGTTTTCAATAAAATCTTATCTTTATGGGACCGATCTTAATACAGTCTCGCGTGGCACGAGTTTTCAGTCGTCTCTGGCACACGTCAAACCCGACCAGACTTATCCGACCGGAAAACCGTCCATCGAGAAACCAATGAGCGTGTGGCGCAAGTGATGCATTTTCGGTGGGTTTGAGATGGCCGGCAGAAAGAAGAACGGACATTACACACACAACACATAAAAATGCTTATCCTAGAAGCAGCGCAGTAAGTGTAATCTCGCTATGTGCTGAGGGGTACCGCTGGGTGGGAGGAGCGTTGGGAGGGTGGGAGGTTAGTGTCAGCCACCGGAAGGGACTGGGCCATCTAACCAACCACACCCTCGTACGGTATAAAACGGTTGGGTTTGGTACGGTTTTATCATGTTTGCCGGACGAATCGATGTGGACACGTGAAGGGTTGAACAAATTCGCTACAAATAAAGACAAGTCATAAAGAAGGAAAAAACGGGCTTCATTCTACCGCTTTACTGGGACGGAGTTGGGGCGACGGCGGTACCGTTTTGTATCTTCTGTCAGGTTTGTACAAACGTATCCATTCACTGACCGTCTAAACCGTACCGCTACTAGAAGAACTCTATACATCGCTCGTCTGTTGCTGCTACTCCCCCTGATCGCTATTATCAATAGTGCTGCTGGCAATCAGGAAGCCGTCTCTCTTTTTTTCTTTTCTGCATCCGTTGAGCACCCCTACCTATAACACATAGCAGACACTTGCATCAATCGGGCGACCATTCCAACCCCACGTGGACACGACCAGCAGCGAGGGCCGACGACATCACCACCAACGAGAGGATAGCGTTTAAAAGAGCTAAACCTTTTCCCTGCTTTCTAACAACAAGCTTCAAACATTCACAGCGCAGCATCTCATCTCTCGCTCATCAAGCGTTACCATGGTGTTGGCTCACGGGGAGGAGCACTTTGCGGAAAGAAAAAGGCTTGCCTTTCTATCAATTTCAGACTCAGACGTTTCAACTTCATGCTCCATCCACAGCCGGCTAGGCAACAAACGGTTTGTGCAGCGGCTATTCTTTTTTCCGTGTTTTTCTTCGTTTATTTGCCACTGCATGTTTCTAGCTTCCCCTGTTCCGCGTGTTGCTTGTTTCTCGTCCCATTTTCACTGTCTCGTTTCGCCATCTAAACGCTCCCAATCATCCACTCTGGATGGTATTGCCGTCATTTTCAAAATTCAACCATTAGCCACCCGCGACGCTTTCACTTTCACCCCCACCTTGCCACTTTTGCCTTTCTTTTGTTGCTGAACTTCCTAGACAACGCCAAAATGTCCTAACGAAACGGAAACACGTCAGTTTTCAGGGGAGTAAAAAATGTCGAACGTGTCCAGCAGGTTGATTGGTCGAAACCGTACATCGTTCAGTGGTTTGTTGTTATCGTGTGATAAATTTAACACGAGGAGACAAAAAAGAAACATTTTCAAAGGGGTTTTAGATGTTTTGTTCAGAAAACCATGCTAAATGCCTATTTTTGACAATTTAACTTTTTTCTCTGATTGACGCTCAGTGGCATCGTAAATAGTTTTCTAGATCACGTCAAACAGTGTTGAGCAAACGATAGTTCACAAGAAAAGAGTAACAACCTCAATTACCACGCAATGTTCGCTAGGTGGATTAGTGAAGGCTCTCACCAACGTCAACGACGATGGCTCCAATCGTTTGCAAATTCATCCATATCCTGAACATCGTCGATTGCACCGACATAGGATACGTTGCACCATCTGCTTGCTAGCGCAAACTTGCACGAAATGGAGAAAAAACAATTCCATCATAGTAAACGTGACAATCTGTCGTCTCTCGCAACGAACACAAAAGGTTCCCAAGCGGGAAAATAAACGAACAGGAGAAGTTGTACAAGATTATCGGAAAATCATAAACACCTTCGGGTTCGGGTCAAACTCTGTACGATATCCGAATGAATTGACAGGCTATACCGACGCCTGTTGGAGGGAATGGAAATGATAGAACCGATGCTAAAGTCCGTGCAAGTCGTCTTTTGTTTTCCGTTTCATAAAAAAACTGTCTTCATTGGCGTGGTACGGTTAACGGCACGGTGTTCATTTATAGAGCATACAATTGAAAGAATAAATATGGAAAATTATTCTACCTGAAAGCTAATCGAATTATTATCATCTGTTGGTATATCCATCGTTGAGCCTATTGGATTTACATTTCATCTATCAATTGTAAACACTGATCATATAATTAAAATTCCATAGTTGATATTCTGTAGAAGTTAATTGGAATAAAATTTCTCCGAACTTCCGTAAGAAAATAGCCATGCATATTACACGACACAGGATGTTTCCTGGGCAGATAATTAAATTTCTACGAAAGTGATTGCTAAACTTAATAGAAAGCTATCATCGGCACAGCAATCCTAATTCATATTAAAACGCATTTTCAAATACAATTCCTAAAGTTTAAAATGTTTATCCTTATTAGCCATCGGTTGAATTTGTATTTTATTTTTATTTTCTTCGTTGCGTAATAAATTTTAAAATGCCAACGTGCGTTAACGTGACCGTAAGAACACTTACACAGGACAAGTACACTTTCAAAAACGCTGCAAAAACACAAATCCCATTAAAAAAAAACATATTCAGTTCAAATCCAATAAATGTCTTTACCGAGAGATTTATCAAAAGATTCAAACATTCAACTGCTGCAATTTT
>KB677258.1:0-18707 GCA_000349165.1 Anopheles christyi | reverse complement strand
CAGTCTTCGTTTTGTGCTGAGACAATATTTGTTACCTTTTTTCGTACAAACTTATCATCGGTTGTTTTATTGTTTCATTTCTATTTCACAAATATCACCACCACCACCACCACCAATATGAATTGTGGATGCACCGTTTCCGTTAGTTCTACTTCTCGCCGATCGGTAAATCCGCGTCCGTCCGAGCACACGTCGACACGGATTGCTCCAAGATAAACACTTCTCACTAGAGGGTGGGATATGAAAAAGAAAACAAAACACTCGGCAGCGGTGGTGGTAGCTTGCAACGCTCAACCTGATGCTACTATTTAGTTTCATTTTGCCTAATTGACACTTTTAGCCGTAGCTATCTTCTGGGCAGACTGAGGCGTATAGCATGATCGGTATATCTGCAGACGGAAGTCCATTCGGAAGCAAGTAGCAGTGAGCGCGAGGGAAGAAAAGGCCGATTCGAATGCACTGAACTGAAGCTGTAGAGTTTCAGTGCACGTGGCAGTGAAATGCAACCAACTAGGCTATATCTTCTTTGACTCTGTTAGGAAGCTGTAACAATCCCGGAGCAGAAGCATTAACTAGCTATTACCGTATCGACCGTAGCAGAGGCAACGGAACAGAGTTGAGGAAGTGACGTGTTGGGAAACACCGGTGATGCATTAGACTGTTGAAATGTGCAGCAGGTTTATTTCTGCGCTTCGCTGAAAGCCTAATGAGTGCGCTCTGATGAGCTGCAACCCTTGTCGGACCGTCGTGTTCTGGCTGTCGCGTCATGTTCTAGGTTTTATGTTGTCCGAAAAAGCATACCATGGCTGGTGCTCTCATGGGTAATGATGACATTCACTAGAGGCAAGGAGATGTAATTTTTGAATAAATAAAATCTATGTTTTTTTCTGATCTGAATCAGTTATCAGACATTTTATAGCTGTTTTTGATCTATACAATTATTTTCGGTTGCTTTTATTGGCAAAAGAACATGTACACGACAGGGTTGACTATTTAGAAACAAAATATTAAAAATAGCAGACTACAACAAAACATTTGTTGTTATTTGAGTGTAATTTCGGAAGGAACTGTTATCGATTTAATCAATTACACAGATAACTATTTTGCTAGTACTTGTACTTGTTTCTTGATTAGTTGAAATAATTTAAAAATACTTCTTTGGAAAATTAACACTTTTTCAAGCATACTCTTCTAGTGTAGTGGAATAAGGTTATTTTCAATGTCACTAGCAGCAATCATAAGAAAGAAAATAAAGGCAGGTGTTATAACATTATCTGACATCAATTTGTAAAATCACCATTGACTATCTAATCTACCTTAAAAAACAGAACAATCATATTAACAGGGCCTAATCCGCTCTGACCTTTCCGAGACCCAACCTAGTATATATGTGACGCCTGGCACTACTCATCTTATTCCACCAGAGTGCAACGGTCTATCGCATCCAGTTACTCGACGGCTCGATTCGGTTCACCACCGGTACCCGGTTACCGAAAATCACATGTGCCCCCGGCAGCATCACATTGAACCGTAGCAGTAAACGAAACAGAGCAAACGGACATCGCACATCGAACCACGCAGTACAGTACTGGCCATCCTCACCTTCCATACCTGTTCGTACGTTTTTCGTACACCAACAAACTGCCGAGTGCAGCGAACTCCGACGATGAACCTATTGCCTGCTTCAGCGGATTTCGGGAGGCAAAGAAAAAGTCTCTGGATAATGTTCAGCATTTCACCCCACTTACACTACTGTGTGTGGCAGTGTGGAGTGGAAAGGAAGGCTATGAGTTTTCATGGATTCTGTGTTTTGGGGCCTATAATTAATCTAATTGATAAAAGCAAGAAGCCAAACATAGGTAACAAACGGAAAGAAAATCTACGAAATCATCGCTGGGGGAGAAAGGAAAATGCATGTAGCTTCTCGATCCGGAGCACAACGGATCTTTATGAGTGTGTGTTTGCGCACATATACAGGCGGTGTGTGAGTGCTTAACCCAGAAGAAACGATGTAAAGACAGGAAAGGATGAAGATGGAATTAAATAGGAAGGTGAAAAATTCGAATTGCGAAAGTGTGATTACTTTTTGCGAATTTCCTCCGTGCCTTTCCAGCGCGCTCCTTCACGATCATTTCACGAGCTTTTTTTTTCCTAGGTTTCTGATAGATGCGATGATCGTTGATCATTCGTATTCATTTGTTTCGGTGCGATGCGATCGGGTAGCGGGATTTATGGCAATGGAAACGGGGTGACACCAGCAACATTTTTGATCGTGCTAATATTTTTTGTTTTTCTTTTTGTAGCGCTGCACAGCGGAAGTAAAAGTATCTCAAAAACAAGAAAAAATCAAACTGTTCAAAATTCAACGATGGCACGTTGGCTGGGAGGGGTTAAAATAATAACATAAAATTCCAACAACAACAAAAAACGTCATTAAAATCAAATGGTATGCCGCACTTGTTACCACTCATTTTATTGTTGTATTTTTATCTCGGCCTTTGAATTTGATTTTGTTTTTCTTTGCACTACTTGTTATGGTGTGGTGAGTAAAAAGAGCGGGTTTTCTTTGTTTTTAGGACAGCTGGAATTGGATGAAGCAGTGCAATCTTAATAAGGTATCAATTTGTTTACGGCCATTCAACTCTTATTGTCCTCGCAAATATGCACCTGAAACGTAACGATTTTGGAGAGAGTACACAAATACTATGGATAATATTTGTTTCTTCAGATAAGCGGAAGCCCCGAATATAATTGCACAACTAAAGCTTGCATGATTAGCATTGAGTTATCACTGAATTCGATGATGATACGATAAGCTTTTCGTATGAATGAAAATTTAACTAGCTAATTATAACTATCATTTTAAAGATTCGATTGGTTTATATTAAATGTTTTAGTATGACTCATTAACTCATTAGACTCATAAACGATTTATACAAAATAAGAAAAATAAATTTTGCACCATAATAAGCAAACTTATTTGTTAAAGCGTTGTTGATATTACATGAAGTATAATTTCCTATCATTCCAAAATTATGTCCTTTTTCCGTTCCTATTATCATGTAAAGCAACACCTTTTTATTATTATAAATCTAAAAGAATTCAGATGATTGAAAGATTTAAAAGTTTTCTTATTGCATATTTCTTGGGTATTTAGATTTTTATTGCAGAGTTGGATATAAATAAGGCTTAGAATCAACGATATTTTTTAAAATGTAATCTTCATGAAATAAAAAATAGGATTTACAAACCATTGTCAAGCATACATTAATTGAAAAGAAAAAAATATATAACACACAATACTTACATGCACAATTTTTCTTAAATATTTAAACATAAATGTTAAATTGAAAGTTTCTTCTAAACTTTAGGAAAATTCTCAATTTTAGTCTATAACTGATCTTTGTTTGAGGCAAAATGCAGTCCAATAATTAATCACCTGAGTAAGATGGTAAAATCATAAATTCAATCCACAGTCAGCTGACTTTGGTGCTTATGTGCATGCTATACGCTGCCCAGTGCAGCAGAGCGCTCAGTGCAACCGAAGAGCTATAAAGGGAGCTCAATCACGAAACCTGATGGAAAATACAACACAACCAATACCACTGGGAACAAAGGCGATCGATGGAAGTGATGCGAAAAACTCTCAACACGAATCACTATGATCGTTCAGTAGGAGTCAGTAGGAGATGTGAGGCTTACGCAAAAAACAAAAAAAAACTCTTTCATGCGCTATTCCACCAAGGAAAGACGCGGAAGGGCCCAATGATCGGTTAAAAATAAAATTATATATCTTTTTTCTTTCCCTTTTCCATTGGCTTTGGCTGGTCCAAAAGTACTCTCCCAGTGGGCATACCAGTGAAGCATCTTCTTTCTTTGAGACTTTCTTTAGCAGCGGAAAGTAGGGAAAATGAAACTATACACTTTAACACACGCAGACACATGCACGTGTAAGAGGAAGCAGTATTCAAACGGGAGTTTTCCCTGCCCTCGCATCCTCTAACCCTTCCTCCCTACGCCTCTCTCTCTCTTTAATACCTTTTCCCAACAGCGGCCTCGTGAAAAGTGTAGCTCGGTTTGGAACTTCACATGAGGCGAGTTACGGAAACTATATGTGGCAGTGTGTGGATTTTTTTCGGTGGATAATTCTTGTTTCTTTTTTCTTTTACCGTTCGTTTGGTTTGCATTTCTGTGCCATACCGGTGCGGGTGCAGAAAAGTGAAGATTAATGTGAAGGAGTAGTGGTGATCACACGGCAGGGATGAGAATGTTAATGCGCGAGTAGGCTGAATGCAAATGCTCATGAGAGAATTTTCCCGATAAGTCAGTTGGGATGATAGCGAAACAGTAGGTCGACTGGGATCGATTGATAACTATGTCTGACTGGCTGATTTGATGAGATATGAACGTAAAGAACACCAAATGGCAATGTATGATAATTTTAATCTTATACTTAAAAATGTAAGTACATTGGAAATAAAATGATTGTTTTTATTGTAATTTAAACTACTCGAGGGATCAATATTTTAAAATAATGAAAAGAACATTTAACAAAAAAAAAAACAAAGTATAAAAAATAAGTAAAAGAATAAATAAAATGTATAATAACATTCTTGTCAATGTTAGAACAACATTAGCATTTTAATTTATTTTGCTTTAATTATTTGTTTTCCTTCTCAATCGATGGATGGCGAATCTTTTGAGTTTTAATTGTTTCTTCATTTGAATAATAATTTAATCTTTTAGAATACATATTCGAAATCAGCTTTATATTTCATTTTAATTTTTTTCGTCACTTGCTAATTCACCTCTAATAAATTTTTCAAATCTTGTTTTATATATTTTTTCCAAAATAAATACCCAAACCTCTTCAATCTTTGTAAAATAAATCTCCCGATTGCGTTGTAAAGCCCTGCACCGGCATTCACACAATCGTACCCCAGCCTACTGAGGTTTTCTTCGTAGCTGTTCTGCACCCCTAACCGTGCCGGCTACGATTTCCACCGCAGATCACACGCACACTGCCACGCCAGTGTTCGCGTGTCGCTCGATCTTTACCGTCAGCCAGCGGCACCTCGGACGATGATAAAATTTCCCTTCAAACCCCACATTCCGGCCAGTTGTGGTGTGCACGTTGCAACGAACGGGTAGTCAGGTTTGCCGGTGAAAAGCGTACACTGTGTCTCTTCAGGAGTGTAAAACGTAGCGACTAGCATCGCTCGCGCAACGCACCACTTCCGGTTAGCGCATCTCCGCATACCCCCTGCCATTCGCGTGCTCTAACGCTCGGAATTAAGCGGCCATCGTCGTGCACTGTTCGGTCCAGCGCTTATCTTACGCGTTTCATTCGTTCCCTTCGGTTGGAGGTTCGATCGTCGGTCGCTTTGGAACGGTTGGTTCAGTTAACGTCGAACCTAGCTCGTGGTCAGATCGTTCAAGCAGCGCTGCAAGCTTTGCCATCTTTGTATACTGCAGTCTTTCCGGGTCTCGTGAACATTTCCACGTGCACGTGTGCGCTTTATTCAATCTAGAGGGAGCATTTATCTCAGTGGTTTACCGGGCGTTCTGTTTGAAGTGGAAACGCAAGTGATCGTGCCCGTTCTTCAAAGTGCTTTAGCGCGACTATAATTGTTGTTTAAGTCCGTTCGTCGACAACAAAACACTCCGACAACATGAGAGAAATCGTGCATCTGCAGGCCGGTCAGTGCGGTAACCAGATTGGAGCCAAGGTAAGCTGCCCGGGGAAAAAAATACTAGGAGAATTTTGTGATTGTTTAGTTTAGTGAAGGTTGAAGCATAGTCTAACAAATATAGCTTCTTTTTTTTACGTTTGTTAACATTTCTAAATCTGATCAAAGTGATTGCTAGTGCATTCAACATCCTTGATCAAAATTATAGAATGCTTGGCTATAGAATATTCCTATCAGTTCCTACGAACGTACCAATCTCTCGTTCATGCGTGCACTACTTGCATCCAGATAAATGCTTCTGGAACTTGGCTTCCTTCTTTCATGCTTCTTGCTTTCACAGAGATAAGAACTCAAACTTGAGTTTTGCATTGGACTATTAAATTCCAATTGCGCTATCTCGAGTAATGGTGCTGGTACTGGAAAAAGTTGACTTTGAGTGTGGCCTGAAGCTACTGGAAATTCGTACAAGTTTTTTTGTTGTTGTGCTGCCTTCGAGAAACGCCCCGAGCATATGCTGAAGTGATTGCGGGTGAACAAGATCGTACGATCTGCGGGTTCTCTTTGTTTCCGACGTCCATGACGTTTCGCTGCTGCCACATCCGGTGTTGACCTCGGGGCTGGACGAAGTAATCAGCGTGTCTGGGTGGTTCGCGAATTTCTTCCCGTGGTTGGCAGCGGGAGCACCATCATTCTGCACACACATACACCCTCCGGATAGTGCGAGATGAGGTGGTCTAGTTCTTTCACCTGGGCGCAACGCCCGATTGGCGTACCCATTCTAATTAACGGCATTCGTTCAGCATGACTGACTGGCCGGTGGGCTAGGTTTACGCTTTCGAGCTTCTTTTTCGGACGTTCGAATGAAATCGCATGGAAGCCGTTCCGCGTGCAGAGATTTGCGAATCAGCGAGCCGAGAATGATGGTAAAGCCAAAACGGACAAGTTCTGCAGTGTAACGACCTCTCGCAGTGGGGTCTTCCAGCTGATATCTTGCTTGAGGGTTGGTGTTTGCTACACTGTTCTCCGACAAATGGCAGCTTTATCAGCCGCTCTGTTCACGCTGGTCTCCTTTGTGTCTTTTACCAAGACGTTTGGTTGGGTGGTTTGGTAGTGAAATATGTTTATCTTAAGATTATGCGAGGGCCCGACAAGATTCCCTCCCAGGGAGTGCTGGAACAAAGAATAGGTCCATACCGTTTCATTGCACGACGAGGAGGTATGCCTGCCAGATGTTGGGACTGTGTGAGACTTTTGGTTGGTGTCCGATTACACGGTTAGGTATATTTTTGAGATAAACGAAAGCCACCGCCACAGCATCGCTTGTAAACGTCATCTTACGGAATGACTCATCCTCAAGAAGAAAGTAATCTAGAGCATTTTGTTGCACGCTTCACGAGAATTGTTTCCTTTCCTGGGTAATATGCTCTTGAGAAATAATCTACGATGAGTTGTCGGTGGATTTGTGTAAGTCATACCTTTATTGCAAAATTACACATTCGTCAAACAGAAGTTATCAGCTACGTTGCACAAATCACGCAATAACGTTGAGCGTAAATGAGTAATGCTTTCAGCGAATCAGATGCTTTAATTCCTCTTTCTCACGAACATTGACGAGTCTCATTTTTTGCGCTGATAAGCTAGACGAATACTAACGACTAAAGGTATTATAACAACCGAAAACGCTGAACGTGCCTGGTAACGAGCGAGGGACATGATACGAGTTATATCTAAACAGGGAAGCACCTCTGGCAAGCAAAAATATTCACAAAAATAGGAGAGCATTAGTGCAAAACACAAAACCAATGCAAAACGATAGTCTGACCTCGCATGAGCACATGCGTGCAGAAACAAACAAAATGATAGGAATGCATGGGAAGGTTTTTCACCAAATCTCACTCATCCAAATGGTTGTTTCCATTTTGGTCTAAGGGGTGGAATTTCCAGAAAAAAAAAAAAAAAACACAAAATATGCCCAACCCTTTCCAACCTTGACACTTCTAGTTTTTGCAGTTTGATTTTTTGTGTGTCTGGATAGTTTATCGTTGCGTGTTTACTGAAAAGCTATATTTTCTGTTAGCTTCTTGCCTGAGTGAGTGATGCGTTTTTGTTTCACTGACAAGTAAAACAAAACAGGTGCAAAATATCTCCTTTCACCAAACCTCTAGCAGACGTCTCGCGTGATCGTGATCTGATTATAAGATAACAGCAGTTCTGCATATGGATCACACGTTAACCTTTGTACCGCGTGAATGGGTGATGACGCTGAATTCAGTTCAGTAACACCTTGATTACATGGGTGTCAAAACAACATTAATTAAACCTTCGCACGTTAAGGGTAATAAATTTGGAGGAAGCTGCATGGTGACTTTACTTTTTTATGTGAAAGTTTTACGATAATGAAACCCTTTGCCGTGCCCTTGCGTACCTTCCAAATGGCTGTTGCTTTCTTTCGATCAACCTTCACCACTGACCCGGGTCGTGACCCCTAAATGGAATGGAACCCCTTTCACTCAAACACCATACAATAAAAAAAATGCACGAAATCAAAAGTGAGGAGGGCTAAAGGTTATCTATGAACAATTCCGCTGCGGCAAGATGATTGCATTTCTATTGGTGAGAGCAAAGTGCGTTTCCTAGGCATCAACGTGACCCAGCATTCGATTTGGGTGGAGACAAATTGAAATGGAATTTTAATGTGCTTCGTAATAAAGGTGGCACGGTCTAACATAGTTCGGAGCCCATTCGGTGTCTGTATAAGGAAGCTATGGTGCCTTCGAGCGATGGTGAAGCTTGTTCTGATTACATAAATTGTGAGCCAAGCCGCAACGAGCGTGGTTATCCGCTCCATAATGCACACCTGCAGCGGACCTTACCATAAACGAGTTTGCAACTTGCTAATAGTTGGGTGGAACAAAAAATCCATCCATTTATTGCTTAGGGAGTCGCATCGGTCAAGGTTAGGTACCGGTTAGGTCCGTTTTTGTCGTATATTAAGTTAAAATAAGTTACGGAATACTTCATTTAAATCTAAATAAATAGCAGCATATAGAGCGGCATGCGACACATGATGAACAACAAGATTGCCCGCAAAAACACAAGACGTTTGACGTTATTTACTGGCCATTCGCTTGATCAAACTTTAAGAGGCTTATTCGAAAAAAGTCCAAAGACTTGATTGTCTATGAAAGACAATAAGAATGTCTCCAACCTTTTTATTTAACCAAAAGATTAAGTTTAAATCATTCTACCAAAGATACGATTGTAAATTGCCAGTGTGGTCAAATAATGATCGTTTAACGTGAGTTAGTGACTGCGTGACGTTAATAGTGTCCTAATTATTGATCTAACTTTCGTTGATTAATTAAAAGATATCTCTCAGGAGCTCTTGAACGATACAATGAATGCAATTGCTGTCAGAATTTAAATAAAGACAGAGAGAGAAAGAGAGAGAGCAAACACCTTCATTGGGTAACGGTTCTATCAACATAAAATGGGCACATTTTTTGACGGGATTTATGGTAACACAAAAGACCGGCAACGTCAAGTTTGCCATGTGAATCGTTTTATGGCGCCTTGCCTACCATGCACGGTTCAGTCGGTTTGGTTCGTCATCTGCTCATCGTTTTCTTCACATGTTCTTTGACTCCTTTGCTGGAACCATAAATGCACCTTACAGATATAGGCAGGCGAAGCGTCCGGCAAGCATCTGGTGAATCATTAAACCATCGTACCACGCTTACCGCGATTCGCAATGTTGAGCTTCCACGGAAGCTTCAATTTTTCACCCTCTTCCCTTTGTTCGTTTTGGGAAAATTAAATCAAACTCATCCGCAAACGGTTCAGCGCACGATGATTCTTGGTTCTTTGCCGTAGCGAATTGCAGTTATGAGTTGTACAGGTGGTATGTACCTGGCTGAAGTCAGGTGCGGTTGGCGTATTTCACCATGGTCCAATGCATCGCAGCACCGATCGCAAAGATCCATTAGTCTTTTAGAACAAATTGATGATCTCAGATTCGGCCCTTTGATCGGAAGAGCTGAGGATGGTAGCACCGTCGGTAGAAGATAACTCTTAACCCAGAACTATCCGGGCATGATTCTTAATCTTACGCGATAGAATCATTGAAAAAGGTGCAATTATTTGTTGGTAAGGTATAGGTGGTATCATAAAGTTCTTCCAGCAGGCTTACTACATGATTGCTCAGAACGCATTGATGCATAGCGGAAAGTTCGTTGTACCCCAGTGTTGTACGTATTGATGGTTGAGTCAAATGGCGATTAGATGATGTATTGGAAGTCTTATCGCTTTGAAACATGAACATGAGCATGTCTGATCGCTGACAAACATTGAACGATGAGCTTAAAGCAGACGAAACGGTTGTCAGTTGGCATTGATAAACACGAAGGCAGCTGATGGTGTGCAATATATTTGACGTATGATAAGACCCGGTGAGCTGTTTCTTATCGATATAACCGTCACCAAACAAGATAAGTGTATTTTTTCGGAACACATAATGTGGTTTTATCTGGCATGCAAAGCTTTTGTTGAGATTAACCTTAAAATTCTTAAAAGTTCATAAATCGTCGCCACCTCGGGGCTTCATCTGTTCCATGAAAATTGATAACAGATTAAATTGGATTTATTAGACCAAGCTAAGTCAATAGTTTACGACTAATCTAAAAAAATTTCTCTAAATCTAATATAATCTAAAAAAAATCTAATGCTCCAAATTTTGTTGATTTAAACGCCACCCTAAAAAAAACACCTATAATGAACAAACGCAACAAATTGGTAGGACTTCGCACCACCAAATAAAAATTATCATGTTCATCGCAAAAGCCACCGCCGTGTGCGCACGATGTAGAATCTAGAATCCAAGCCACTGCTGCCGGTAGAATCAATCGCTGGTGGTCGCCGTTGCGTCACTTGCTCGTGTGTGTTTAATCCTGTGAACCGGTTAATGTTAAGTTTGTGTTAGCCTTCGTCCCTTATCCCTTTCTAGCAGACAAAACGATCATCCACGCTCTAAACAAGTAATTAACATCGATAATTAACTTTACTCTGGCGCAACTGTCGGAAAGCTTGCCTGTGTACCAGTGTGGTCCAGCTAGCTACACATGCTGAGATTTGATTTGATTTTTGGCCGGTACAACGAACTCAACTGCACTTCGCTGTCCATGGCGATATTTTTGGAAAGAACAGACCCGGAAAACTTAACGCAACGTTTGATGATGGGTGGCGATATCTTTTTGGTGTGTAGTGTTTCACGTTGATGGCGTCTGATGCTACGGTGTATCTCTCTCTCTCTCTCTCTCTCTCTCTCTCTCTCTCTCTATCGGCGTGTGGCGTCCATCCGATGTAATTAGTGAAACCGGCACGGTTCTAGTCCGATACATTCACTTTCACTCCCACAGCATATGACAGCAATAGGTTGTGACAACTTATGCTCTCAATTGATGATGCAAATAGAAAGAAACAGTTTGAGTGTCTTCAGAAGAAGACCGTAAATTCTAGCTGAGTTCATTGCCCGGTAGGCTTTCTCGAACATGGAAAGGTTAATTCTTGACTGTTTCTATGCAGGTGATTCTTGAAAATCGAAAACCAAACTTGACGATCAGAAAGAAACGTGATACGCAGGGCAACCCGATGTCGATCGAGTAGTGCCAGTTCTTAATTATACGCAGGAGCACACACAACCAAATGTCACGACCGAACGCTTTCGGGGCTTCTGAGACGGAAGTTTGATGACCGGTTGTCAGTTTGCAAGGTGTTCTCCCGCTATTCTTTATGTAAAGCACGCAGATGTTAGCCATGGATTATTACCATATCACAGAGTAAGATGAAGCAAAGACACGATCACATCGTTTATTTAGCACAATGAAAATGAGACACCAGATTATCACGCCAGTGCTGTAAGATTTGTTTCGTTTTGTCAAGCTTGTCATTGAATGTGCGTGATATGAGTGAAGAATTGACGGACATGCATACCGGTAAGTATGGCCACTTGACCAATGCTGAACGAACAAGGCGTGATGTGGTTTCATAGCATTAAGCCAAACCACCTTTTGCTGTCAATATTACAGTACTGCGAATAAGATCTTTGTTTTTGGTATCTACAAACTACAAATTTAAAACATTAGTAACGCTCAACAATAGAGTTACGCTTTTCTATCCATGATCAGAGGTTATATTAATTGTGCATTTACAGGTAATTAGTTATGCCGTTGTCGTACAGGAAAATTTGGTTGTCCAAGTACCATGACAAATAGAGCGACTTTGACAATGAACAATAGTCCTGCCTTAATGGTTAGTGAAGGTTTGTAATTGATGGGTGTTGTTAGAACGTTTTTTTTTTGCTGGATTTTGTGTTTTTTTCTTCTGCATAACGCCGCAAGATTCCATCCAAAAACTTGATCAATACAATCAATCTGCTTGTTCGACTATAAAACATGGTTGGTCCATTATTACCTTCCAGCAATAACAGCACTCGTTCTTTTTGTTTAGATAGTATGACTAATGTGCTAACTAAAGATCACAGAATGTAGAGTGTGGTTTTATAAATAAATTAACTGAAAACGACCGAACTAGTACAAATGTGGATCATGTAAACATCTACATGTTCGTGCCCGGGATCTGCCTTAATCAAATGGTACAAGTATTTGAAGTAGCCGTTTTCTATGTTGTGGATGCACTTGGATGTTAGGCATTTTTAATAGTGTGACAGAAACGGGTATTTCCTTCCAATATGCACTGTGGTCCTCGTACTTGGAGTGTGAAAAGCATCTTTTTGCATTAAAGGCTTCTAAATTTGCACGATTCCGTCCCCCATTCTCACTTTCGGTACTAAATTTAGCAACATGGTAGCTAAGTCTGTCGGTACAGTCTTCTGCACGAGCACCTTCAAAAATGCCGTCTTTTACTCCAAGAAATTCTCGTTAGCATGTGTTTGGCATAGAGCTGCTTGCAAATTCTCGGACTGGCATTTATGTGACATTACTTGAGAAGAACGTATGTCAGCTTTTTGGTACTTTGAAGGCTAAAAATATCACCACCGCTTCCTTGACACACGCTGGACAAGGCGGTGCGCGGGTAAGTGCTGTCATGGGACGATAAAGTTGCAGCCATGATTAAAATGGAGCTAATTGCTCAAAAGGGAAGTGCCAGCCAGCCAGCCACCCGTCTCTTGAAACTAAACTGACTCACCAAGACAGATAGGACTGCAAGGAAGCGCTCTGTACTTCAGCATTCTGGTCGGCGGCATCTCAGACCCACGTTAGACGACGTTAATTTAATTTGATACAATTAATTAAACTTTCCCCTCGATGAAGCGCCTTTACAATTGCTAGGTATTAGAGATGCGTCAGGCAAGGTACTGTTGTTGCTCCAACAATCGGCTCGCTTCGAGATGGCTCTTATCGCTGCGGTTTGTTTGGCTCGCGAAAGCGCTACATCCAATTGAAGCCAATGGTTATCGAGGTCAAGCACAAGAGCGCATCGGGAGTGATCGAGTCATAATCGGGATCATGCTCAATGTTGCGGTGCAGCGATCGATGGGATTGCGATTGAAGTTTCAACGTGTAAAAAACTGAATGATTTGAATACTCTATACCTTCTCTTCAAAAGCGTTGTCGCTGTTTTGCACGTCGAAATGCAACATTTTTAAACCAACCACAAAAAGTGCTTTATTTTTGGGCTTATCGTTTTTGGAGGAAAAAACTGAGCTTGATTATTGCTCGTTTTGTCATGCATTATGAAAAACACAATAGGTGTCTAATACGTGTACGTTGACCTAATGTTGTACGTGCTTGAAATCAAATTTTGTCTCGAATTTTTTTCTGTGGTTAGCTTTGGATAACGCATACCAAAACAAAACCAAAACAAAGGTATGAGGAAGAATTATTCGCAACAAAAAAGTTACTTTTAATGCAGGTAAACTTGATGTTTGAACAGCAATGTACATATATTAAATCAGTTTTCTGGTAATGTCTAACGAGACAGTCTAAAAAGAAGGTGAAGTGGATGACACTGTTTATTGTTTCAAAGATAAATTAGTTATACATTTATATTAACGGTTCTCGGTGTGAAATATCAAATGTTCATTAGTTATTTTATCGTAAAAAACAATTTTAAATTATGATGGCAACGTTAAGACTAGAATGCACTTTGTCTTTCATAAGAACGATTTATTGCATTGTCGCCCACCCTCTAATTTCTTTCTGTTTCTTATTAACAGTGTCATTAAACAAGAGTGTCGGGGATTTTCTTCACAATTATTTCCCATCTCAATTACTTCACTGCACTTTTATGCGCAAAGATCGCACCAACTAACCAAGCTGCTTACCAACTCCCCAAGGGACCGCAAAAACAATTCTCTTGGGGTTGCATTAATCCCGCTTAGCGCGTACTAATGCCAACGATTCTCACCGTGCTTGACGAGATTGTATCGTACTCGTTACCCTTCAAGGGACACTTTTCCTTGTCCCTGGCTAGAACAAACAAGCAAAAAAGTGTAGCTCAATGCGAATCTGACAAATGAATCATCCAATGTGAGACACACACCAGTCATGGAGCGTAACAAACGAGTCCTCCTAGTACTCTGCCCTCGTGCAGTCAGGAAAGGCTGTAGAAATCCCCTCTTTGAAGAAGTTTGCCGGCTGTGCTGATGCTGATGAAAATGCGAAAAATTTATCTACCAGCATTAATCAGCACACTCGGTAGAGGGTGGTGGAAGCAACCATGAAGAACTATAACAGTCGGCATTTCCTTTTCAAATCAAAACGGCTCTGTTTGCTGAAGCGTTTAGGAAGAAAAGAAACGGGGTTGGGTGATGGATGGAGCATGGTTTAAGCGCTAAAGGCTAGAGGGTTAAGCATGACTGATTAAGATTTCTGCAATAGCAAAACCACAACCTATCCAGCGAGTGGCTGAAGCGGATGAACAGAGCCGAACCGAATTTTTCTTTCATCTTTGCCTTTCGTGAAATGCTCGATCGTTTCCACCTGATCCATGTAGGCTGCACCTGTCATATCGACTCAACACAAACGTCACTGGCGATTGATCTGTTCATGATGTTGCTTTCTGCTGGATCGCTTTGCTGACAGCTCACTTTCCCCTTTTTCAGGGAGTAGTGGAGCGAATGCAAATCTATGGCAGCTATTGGCAAATTTTTTGAGGTCACTGGACAACTTCAAATGATTTGGTGAACAAACGGCATCTGACGGAAGAAACACTGCGATAACAATTGCGTCTATTCGTGAAAGCGATTGGCTAATAACGAACGATCGACACCGGATGCGTTGCTCGTGTAGAGAAGAAAGGTTACTTCCGATGGCTAGATTTCTCACGATTCGTACAACTTTCAGTGCAGCTTACAGCAGTGCAACAGTTGGTAATTGCTGGTTATTGTTTTCAAGTGTATCATATGAGACCGCGCAGGCAAAAGAAAATGAAACTTTGCTGTACAATTTAAGAGTTAAATGTAAATAGAACTATTTTTGAAGTATAATTTGAATTTCAAATGAAACAATATTTCTCGCGTGGGGCGATTGACAACTGGTAAATGCAATATAGAAAACCAATCAAATGGTACAGCAATAGAAAACTTACGTTGTTGAAAAAACAATACAACCCAAAACAACTCACCAAAAAGAAAATCTCAGTTGTGTGCGATGTGAGAAATCGTGTGCAAAAGCAAACAGACTTCAAAATTGATTCCGCAGGCCTAGGCAATCAGATATTTTTTCTGGCCCTCCTGTTTCGCACACCGGCTATGGGGATCAGCAAAACTTCATTTTCAAATCTTCCCAATCACGCTTTTGGGTCGGATGGGAGTAGTAGTTAATTGTCGTTTCGTGATTTAGAGACGCAGCACTTCACCGATCCAGCCAAATGTTTGGTAGGTTCGCGCAAAGGGAACGCACGGTACAGGAAATTGGAAAAGCAGGAAAAACGGAGGCCACTTGTTGTGACAGATGGAAGCTTTTTGGGAGAGTTGGTTGAGAGCACGGGTTACAAATTGGAAAGTTAGTTTATGGTTTTGTTCTGCCTGTACTCTGTGACTGATAAATTGTGGAATGGATAAACTGTGCTTTCACCGGCACGATCAACATGATGTTAGAAGTCGTTAGACAAGTTGGAAGTTTATGTTAATAGCAGACTTGTTGTCTTATATTATTAACTGAAATAAAAGTTTTTAATCTATGAAAAAAAGGTATGAAATAGCTTTTGTCTTAAACATTTACTTTAAACAAACCGTAACAATTTACAACAACGAAATATTCATTTGGTATCAGGCTCTGCGGGAGTAGCTATTGCCCGTAAATAGCTTGAAGATTATAGCAAAGAAACTCTGAGCAAACAGACAACTTTATGAACATTTCGCAACGGTACAGTACGCCGATCGTTTTTTTTTTTTCACAGTAGATGATGTTTTCAAATGTTTTGCACAATAAATTGATTCCTCTAGCCGCTTAACACAAGGTACCGTTGTCTTTGGAGCGCTGGCTTGTTGTTATTCCACTAGGATTAATGTTTCCATTCGGGTTAATATTGTTATAAATTATTTAATCACTGTGTTGGGAAAAATGCCTTTTGGAGAAAGTAATGATGCTTCGGTAAGCCACAGTAGGAGTAGAAAATGAATGATGGAGTGGTTTATATTTCGACGGAATGTTTAAAAAAAAAATGAATTGTGATGTTCGAATTTATACAACTATTGAAACCAGTAATCGAGAGTGACTTGTCCGAAAAGTTAAACGTGACTTCCTTTCAATAGATCTCAATGGCTAGTAAACTATTTTCTCAATTTGGTTTCGTTATAGTATTGTTTCAAAGATTTATAATTGAAAGTCTGCGGGGTACTGAATGCAACATTGTTTAAGTAAAACTCTCAACATTCCTCCATTTTGCTGCCAGTTTGCTTCATTCAACAAAACACAAACTAACGTTTTCAAGAAAGCTGAAAGCAGGTCAGTTAGCGGCAAAACAAATTTTGTTCGAATTTGCTGTCGTCTATCTTTTGTTGTTGTTGTTGTTGCTCGCAATACATCCTAGATCTGGATTGAATTAACTGTGAACTGTGTGATATCCATGCGCAGCTCAAGACGACCTGCGAACAGAATACACAGCAAATGCCAAAAAGAAACGAATTGCTAGCGAGAAAGTCGTAGTGCGCAACTATTGCTTTCTGTTCCGTTCTATGATTATTTGCCAAAAAGAAGGCTCTGGGTCTGCCAAACCACAATCAAACCGCATTGCCATTTCATGAATCTCAATTTCGGCAAAGCTTTCATTCGAAACGAAAGCGTCAGACAAATTATAGACGAAAGCTAGCAAACGAAATTGCAAACTGGCTGTGGCTGGGATGGATTGTTATCTTCTTTTTTATACTAATAGTAACGACACAGTTGGCGTTACAAACAAGCGTTGAAGATGTCTCGTTTCTCGTGGGAGATTTGATTAGAGATCGACTTTTCCATCACCGCTTCCGATTGCCCACTTGCATTCGCGATCTCAGCCGATCGTCACCGTTACGGTGGATAAGCATAAAAAGCTTTTCCATCAGGCGTATCGAACGAGTGGAAATAAAACCTACATGATTAACGCAAACATGCGAATGTGGAACCGATTTTCACTACCATCCCAACTCCTTACGAACGAGTCGGCCCATGTGTCGGCTCTGTGTTGGCTCAAGGTGGTGGAAAATCCATTAATTACTGAACTAATTGCTCCTGCGGGTGTGGTTGCGGTATAATCACCGCGTCGAATTTGGGTTACACCATTACACCGTGCACCCATAATTACGACGCGCAAACGTCCCGGGGTCTTCTGGGGCCACAGACATAACCTAACGGAAGAAAATGCAGGGTGCAAAGTGAAGGTGGCCACATCCGTCGTACACCGTTCGTCGACGGGATTGGAATTTTGATCGATTCGATCGATTCGGTGATGGAACTGAGCTGTACGGGAAAAGAAAAACGAGCCAAGAGTTAGTCGGGGAATACCCGTTAACGTTAAGACTTTGTAGCATATCTGTGCGACACATGCAGTGTAGTGTGATTGAGGTTAATTTACAAGTGAGCAATATGATGCCACCTTGAAAACGATGATCTTACCGGATGAAGTCAGTTATACGATCTTTACACAGTGCTCTTTTTTGGTGGTGTAGATATTTTCCCCTTTCCTGAATGATTACTTTAAAGCATAAATTACATTTGCACTGCTTCTTGGAAAGATCCACTCAAAAAGATAGCGAAGCAAAATAAAGTCTAATAAAAAAGAGGAATGATATGGAATGACCATATGAATGAATCCAAATCACTTTGTCATTGAGCCGGGGCAGTCTAAAATTGTATATTAATTAAGAGAATGGCACCTTCAACCGCCCAACTTTCTAGTGGTATCCAATATCCACACTCCGGTCGATGAAAAGCTCCGATTACTGAGCTAATTATGATATTGTCTCAGAAAACGTAAAAACCATTTGCATTTTGATTCCGCCACGGTTAAAACCGTACATTGGACAATATTTATTAGGTGTGAAATTTACGCATAAAATCACCATTTTTATGCCGTTACGTGTCATCAAGTAGGAATCAGATTTGAGGTGATTTTAGTTTGCTCAACGATAGAGGATGAATTTTAAAAGTTATTATTCGAATAAAAGCCTTTATGCTTTCAGTGTGATTTTTATCGTGCATTTTTAAGTTGTACCACCGTTAGTCATAATGCATGATTGATTGTAGAAATTATTCAACCGAAAGCAAACAATCTTTGTCGTTTTCCTTTGGCAAAGAAAGTTTGGTGAAAAGTGGAAAGTAAGACAAAATATTTCTTCAAGCTGTTGCAGTAAATAAGACATGTTACGATAGCAAACTAATGACACTAACTAGTTGAGCATTGAACAATCAATTCCGTATAATTCAACTTACCGGAAATAGAGAAAAAAAATGAAACGAAAATGTAAGAAGAAATTGATTTAATTTAATTGAAAAACTAGTTTTAGGGGGAAAACTGGTC
>KB677247.1:0-18673 GCA_000349165.1 Anopheles christyi | reverse complement strand
ACTATTATGAACTTAAGGGTTTGAAGAAGTTAAGTGATAAACAAAAGCTATGGAAGCTGGAACCTGTTACAAAACAGGAAAACACTATCTTTCTCTAAACTCCAGAGGACCAAACAAAGAACAAAGTATTTCCAATAGGTATGTTGTATAATAGATATTACTTACCTCATTCAACGTTTGGCATATCTGTTAGCCATGTTGGTCACGAAAGAAACCATGACCATAAACTATGTTTAATGTTTCGAGGGGATAGGGAAGAGTATCCATGGCCAATACACTTTGTGTCTTTGGTTTCCTGCTTGGTTTGTATAATATAATTGTTTTGATGATTGTTTGTTTTTAGTAATCCGAACGGTCAATAGAATAGAAAAGCAATGTTAACTGGACAAGGCGAAATATCCGGGAGTCAAAATAACCGATTGGTCGGCTTGAAATGTGTCCACTTCGTTCACTAAACCGAAACTACAGAGTTAAACCACAAATAAACAATTAACCGCTCTTGAACACAGTTTTTTAACATAAAACGCACTAACTTGAACGCCATCGTTTTTATAAACAGGGACACAATACACAGGAACTCGAGGTGCCTAGCCGTGGAAGCAAATTTGTTCAAAACTATTGTTTTATTCTAAAAAACTAAGTAGCAAACGGAACATAGGCTACTAAAGTAAGGAAAAACATGTGAAATGTCATCTGGCATGTTCAGTCATGTTTACGTCGCGCACACGGTTTGGCTCCAGTGACACGTGCGTAAAAGTCAAGGGCTACATTCACGCACCTGTCAAACGCGCACGTAGAAAGCAAAGCATCTCGCACTGGATATATGTTCCTGTTTGTAATATCTAAACTTAAGAAAAAGTGCCAACAACTTTTGAACTGTTACATCGATTTGTTCCAATAATGCAGCAAGAGTGTTATTTCATCGTTAACTGGGCAGAAAAGAGGGTTTCGCTAAGAGTTTAACAAAGAGCATCGCAACGAAGCTCTGTGACGAGGACGAAAACATTGCGAGAAGCCATCGTATGGAACAGCTTCCCCTGTCCCGATATTTCAACAATATCTTCAACAGTGCAGACTTTACACATAAATTCGGCTCGAGATGTATCGATAGCGGATGTGCAGTTTGCAACAAAGTTTCAGTGAAAAGCACTTTCGATCTGATGCCTGTGTAAGTCAACATTGTTTACGTTTGACTGTGTGGGTGTGTAAGTGTGTGGGTGTGCGTGAAGATCGTGCAGCGTGTGTTTGGGTCCGTCCCGTATGGGTGGCAGAGGAGCGAAAGAAAGCCACTTTTCCGCTGGATAAAACAACCCTCCACTAAGATGAAGCGACTTTCCTACACCGTCCAGTATTATTTTGGAATGTTGGTGCTTTTTGTGCTGGTGCTGCCGCTTCCGCTCCGGTGTCATGGAGCCCTAGCGTCTTCCAGCACAATTTTTGTAAATAGCATAGTTCCATTGATAAGCAATGTAAGTGTAAGTGTACCGATAAGTTCCGATAACAGCCAAGTGCCTTCGGTGGCGGTGATATCTTCTCCTACATCATCGTCCACCGCGTCATCAGCGGTAACACCGTCGATACCCGTTACCGGCAATGCAGCGACAACTTCTTCTTCCGGTTCCGTGGAATATGGTATCCAGGAACTGGCGAAATCGCTGGAAACTACCTTCGAGCATATTCGAAATGGGGAGCTAAGAGTCCCAAATGTGCAGGTAAGTCTAAATACGACATGCATTGCATTGATATTTGTATTATAATGTGTATTTTGTCCCATTTTTAGAAACTATACGACAACATGGAAATAACAACCACAATTCACAATGATGTTGAACTGTTGGATAAGATCGCTCTGAAGCTTACTCGGAAGCTCAACCAGACTATCTCAGTAATTGAAGAGCTGCGCCGCTACATCCAAAATACTGGCATGAAATATGGTGCAAAGTATAACACGCTTATTAATCCCTGTCCGTACAGTGAGCTCATAAATCCGTGGGAAGACGAAGCACCGTTCGATCTGCAAAGTTTCATCCAGAGCACTAAGCAATCGAACGTGTCGCTTAGCAGACCATACTCCCCGTCCGGAGATATCTTGCTCAATGCAGGTGGCGTTAATAATAGCGTTGTTACCGGTTTCCTTGACTTCAGTGCCTTTCCTGCAAACGCTGACTCAGATCGTCCAAGAATACGTGTCACCGACCAGACGATCGACGATAATAACGCTAACCTGCAGCAACTCTTTGCCGAGCATAGTGCACACATGGATGAGCACTATCTTAGCTACCGGCAGCAGTTCTATCTCTCCTCATTTGATCATGCCAGTGCTTACAAGTGTCACTACTATCCCCGAGATGGTCGCCTCAAAGCACTTTTTCTATCTGCCGTGCGCAACAAGCACGTGCTTATCCTGCTCGACGTTGGCAACACGATCACATACGATCAGCTCGAGGTGGCCAAGGCAATCAGCAAGTTTGTTCTGTATCTGCTTAACGAAAACGATCGCATTTCGGTTGTAGCGGTCGGGCAACGTGTCATTACGTCGGAAGAATTTTTCGATTGCCGTACAACGAATCGTTTTGTACGCGCGACCATGGACGAAAAGGATCGCCTGGTGGACTTTATCGATTCTTTGAATCGCACCAAACAAACGACGGATCATGCCGCTGGCTTCCAGTATGCGTTTGATGCATTCTCCGATGTTTACCGCACGCACGACGACGAAGTTCCGATTGTATTTTTGTATCTTGGTCGTGCATTGCTCCCAGCCAGTTCAACAGCGCCCAAAGCCATACTGCAAACAATTCACGAAGGTCAAACGCGCCTACCCTATCCGGTAATTATCAACAGTTGTCTTATTTTACTTGACGAACGGGAAGTTGCGCACGAGAAACAGCTCATCGCTGACATTAGCACGCAAAACTACGCCCGATATAACCTCTCCCAGGTTATCTACCCGGCGGGAAAGATGGTCATGATATCGAAGCATTTCGTTCGATGCGCAGCGTTTTATAGTGGCGCTAATGGAACCGTTTCTGAGCGCGAGCCGGTTCATCGAAGAACATTTGAGGATTCATTTACCATACTACGACGCTTCGCTGCAGGATACCGTCGTTACCATAAGCTATCCCGCCGGAATCCATGGTCTCGTTGGAGTGGATCTGTACCTGAGCGATCTGGTTGAACACGTAGCGTACAATCGGCAGCAGGATGATTCGTATGCATTTCTGATCGATGTGCAGGGCAACACAATTATGCATCCTTCCTTTCCTCGACCGCTCGCTGCTCGGGGAAGCTTCTACATTACCAACATAACGCGTCTAGAGCAGGAGCATTTCGCACCTGCCTACAAACGCATGCTAGCCGATCCGGAAGGCAACTTGCGTATCAACCACTACGGAACAAATAGAACGACAATGTACTACTGGAAGCGTGTCTACTCGTACATCGTGTGTATCGTGCGCACGTTGGGGGTAGCAGATACAGAAAACTCTTTGAACGTTGATGGAGGATCCCGTATTCTAAACGCACCCATACACTACCTTCATACAGCGACGGATAGCAGCGATGCACGCAACAGCGTGGAGTACAACTTTATTGCCGCAAGCAGTGTCACCACGAGAAATCTGCTCTCGACGCTGCTTTATCATCGTATCGATATATTTCCTCCCCAGTTGCAGCGACCGCCAGTTGAAATGCTTCAGTCGGGTGGTGATGGATCGATATGCAGGCTGATAAAGCAACTAGCTGTGGCTGACGCTAGCACGCTTTACCTCAGCGCTTCCTCATTCCAGTCACCGTTCACGCACATTCGCAACAACCGCGATGGTACCGGCGATGAGGTTAACGTACGCACCATTCAAAATATAATGGCGTACTTAAAGGACACGTACGGAAAACTTCTGTTTGCCAACCCGGGTTTACAGCCGGACGTGCGAAGCGATGTGTTGGCGCTTCTGCAAATTCTGTACGATTATCAGTTACACCATGCACAGAGCCATCTAAGCCGTTACATCGTCCGTCGCTATGCAGCTACCGTTAACGGTGTGTTGCAGATGTTTCCCGGCGGTTTACTCGATACCGATCTCGAACCGACCAAGCGTCCATGGTTTGTAAAAGCGATGGAATATCCGGGACGGTTGGTGTTCACCCAGCCGTACCTTGATGCAGGAGGTGCTGGTTACGTTGTGAGTGTAGCTTACGCCATATTTGAAGGTCAAGCGACGCCCACTACGACCGGCAGTACCGTTCACCGACCAATCGCCGTAGTATCGATGGACTTTACGCAGGCATTTTTCTACAAATTACTGTTAGATTCAGCTACCGTTTGTAGCATGGATAACATAAAATGTTTCCTCATGGACGATCGAGGCTATTTGATAGCTCATCCGATGCTAGCGGACCCACCGCTGCGGCCGAGCAACATGCGACGACCCGTGGAACACATCACGCACAAGGAATCACAGGTAGCCAACGACATTCTCAATCACAAACAGTTGGTTACGAAGAAAATGTGCTACAACTACGTTAACCGGACGATACAGCGGTTCTACCAGTTTAATATGAGCCTCTCGGTAGCCGACGTCATTACCAATCTCATGTACGGTGAGAAAACAAAGTACCAGATTACACTCATTCCAGGCACGAATATGTTCCTCGGTATCGTCAACTCTACCAACGACGGTGGTGCCTTTTGTCCTTGTAGTACGGTAAGTTATGAGGAGACTTTATTGATCGTTTTACATTTTACAATTTTAACGTACTTATTTTTGTATGTATGCATTATAGGTTGGCAACTCATGTCTGAACTGCAACCGAATGGAGCAGACGGAATGTGAATGTCCATGCGAATGTCCCTTGGAGTATGGCATATCGGACCTGGAAGGAGGCTGTACGACGCAACCCAAGCGTACAAAATCGGCAGGAAGCTTCCCGGTACCGCTCTGCTCACCACTCCCCGAAGAACTTATTTCGATGAACGCCATCAACTTCGAAGCGGATTACGAGCTGAAAAGCTGTACCAGCATTAATTGCGAAGATTACACGACGCAGAGCGAGTGTATGGGTAAGTAAAGTATAGATTATTAAAAGGTAGATTCTTTCTAACTTTCTTGTTTGTTTCATAGGATTGGTCGGCTGTGAATGGTGTCAGGTTGATGTGGATGGTGAAAATCGACTCAACACCCCGTTTTGTACTGCCCAGTTGGCCTGCTTTAATGGGGTGTTTGGGGCCCCCACACCGTACGGTGATGCAGCATACACCGGTAACAATATGGAGTCCATTCTGCCTCCAGCATACAGCTCAATCGGACCCGTTGCTGGCGCTATACTGGCGCTCTGTCTTGTGGTTGGTTTTGCGATGTATTGCTTCCGCCAGAATGCCGATCAAAGTGGAGCGTCCGAGCATTTGTACGACGATCTGGTAGCGGATCACTGCCACGGTTTACCGTTGTCCCGTTTCGATCTGGATGATGGCAGCCCGTCCGACGATTGTGACATCAGCCGCACGAATGCGAAGCAAAACCTGCTATTAAATGGACAGCACAACGCTAACTACATGATTATTCCGAATGTGGCCTCACCTTACCAGATGTCGTCGGACTATCGCCGTCCAAACGGAGGTGGTGGTGGAGGTTCGTCCGATCACGGCTACTCCACCATGACGCATCACGAAGAATCGGAGCACCTCTGCCTGTCCAACGTGGATCGTCAAGGAATTGCTACGGCCCATGGCAGTGGTGGGGCCGGTTCCGGCGGTAAACGGCTCTCGATGTCGGATAGTGCATCCATCAGCACGTCCGTTTCGAGCCCGTACAGCAACCACACCGGAGGTCCGGGGAGCTCCTTTCTCTCCAAGCCACCGATGCTCAATGAATCGAAAATGATCGGCACGACAATCGATCGATTTACAGATCCCTCGATGCAAACGTTGCTCCCTTCACCAACGTCAATTTCTAGAACGGGGGTGCTGGGGACGACTGTACTCCCTCCAGGATCGCCCATCTCCGGCACTACCAGTGGTCACCACATACTCGTCCCAGTAACCGTCCATCGAAATATGGAAATTTCTTAGCTGGTTTAAGGCTGCACAAGCAGAGCAGAGAAAAGAAGGTACCTTTTGTAACCTTCCATTTTAAGCCACAAGATAAAGATTTCTTCATCCCTCTCATATGACGGATGTGTTTAGTTCATGTATAGTTTGTCGGCATTCCTCTCACATGTTTAGTTATATTTCTTTGCTTTCAAATGTCAATAGCTTAACCTGCCACAGTTTCATTCTATCCGTATTTCACCTCATTCCAAACCGGATCAAACCTCATCATTAACAGTGTAGTAAGTTATCATTAAAATCCCGACAAACGATCAGTGAAAATAAGTCTTAAACCATCGCTTTACAAAGAGACTGAAATTACCTTCGAAGGAGAAAGTTCCGTGAGCTGGAAATGTGCCGAAATAATATAGCTGCCAACAAAAAGTAGTACTCTACACACGGCGAGAGCAGTAATGCTCCTCAACTAAAAGAGACGCTTGCCTTTTACACTGTATTTTTGTATTTGTTTAAGTTAGATGTAAGAGTGGTAGAACAAACATGAAACATAACACATGCTTGACGAATATCAATACTGAAAACTAATAGCTTATCTTATTAAGAGCGTATCTTAGGGGGATTCTAAACCGCTTTCAGGATCAGAAAGCAACCCAACTAGATTCCCAACAAGGCGTAGGAAGGAATGTTCAAGCCAGTGTTCGTTTATTTAACGAAACCCGTTTGGTAGCTAATATTTTACCGCCTATTGTTACGATTTCGATAACATATCATCAGATTGGGTCGATTTAATTGGCATAATAATAATACAAAGCGTGATCCTCATTGGCAGACTCGAACAGAATAGATCACAACCGATCAAGTTAGTAAAGTAAGGTTGGTCAAGATGTTTGTTACACACTCTCAAAACGTTATCAAATTCGTCAGTGTTCTTGTTTAATCGTATGAACCCAGCTTCAGCTCTGATCGAACAAACCGATCAATCGGTATTATACGGCCAATACGCTAAGAGATCGTCAGTTACTATATCGCTGCCAACGAATACCCCATGTGCTTCCTGTTTTAGATGTGCAGCTTTTTTTAAGTTAATAATTTACACTACTGTACAAATGTGATCGTGTTTTTCTGAATCAGTTTTTGGTGCTTATATTAGGAGAACGCGAACGCATATACCTCTAGGGAATTGAATTGACCGCTGGTGCGGGTGAGATTTTTTGTCAAATGTACGTAAAGTTTTTTTTTATGAATAATACTGACTTTACACGACATGCTAAATAAACGTATTTAAACAAATTTCATTGTTTTTGTGAAAAATACTGGTGCAAAATAATTTGTCCGAAATTTGTAGTTACTATTTGTATTTTTAAATTTGAAAATTTATTTCAAAGGGTCGAGTGTTAGCATTTTTCTATCTTCAAACATTTTCTGTGAGGGATACTCGAATAAATTGGTGAAAAAATTGCAAAAGACAACTCATTCTAGGCTGTGTATTATTGTTTATGTTTTGAACTGTCATTGTTTGCGCTAGTATTGGTGCAATGTCTTGTTGATACCGCAAGACTCGGTGAATCCAGACATCGCCTTGTTCTGGTTGCGTATCACCGTCCGTTTGTGCAGAGTGTTGTGCGACCAAGAAGATTAATTGTCGTTTCACCATGGCAACTAAGAACATCTTTTCCAAGCACCTTCCAAATGTAAAGCTGGCAACACGATTCGATGCGGATGGGAATGAAATTCAGGCAAGTCGGGGTGGACCTAACCAAATCTCCCTCCCACCTGTGCGCATAATGAAAACCATCTTCTTTCTTTTGGCCCACACCAACATCACCAGGTTGAAAAGCGGGAAGATGAAGAGCAGAAGCGGAAGGAGCTGGATATTATCGATACTCTCGTCGGTGCTGGCTACTATCGGGCACACATACAGGGTCTTTCGTCTTTCGACAAGATAGTGGGCGGTATGACCTGGTGCATCGAAGCCTGCGACTATGACGTCAATGTGGATCTGCTGTTTCACGAGAATCTTACGATCGGTCAGAAGATGTAAGTGTACTGTTACGTACCCCACCATCCTTAAAGGAGCTTCGCAGTGTCACTGATGAACGCTGCTTATCCATTTCCACTCTTGCCTCCCCATTTTATAGTGCTTTGACGGAAAAAATTGTCGGCGTACTGCCGCGGATGAAATGCCCTTTCCTTATCGAGCCACATCAAATACAAGGGCTCGATTTTATCAACATTTTCCCGGTGGTGCAATGGTTGGTCAAGCGGTCCGTCGAAAATCGGAGCAAAAAGGCGGACACTTTGCGGAAGCTGGCAGCGACACAGTTTCAGAATCACTTTACCCTTGATTCCGACAGAGAGTTGCAGCGTATGCGCGTGAAACAGCTGGCCAATTTGCAGGCAATTGAATCGAAGTATCTTCCCAAACGTTTGTTCAAGCTGCGTAAAGCAGCTGGTGGTGGATGGGTACCGGTGCATCCGAAGGATGCCGCTGGTCAAGAAACAGCCGTTGCTATAGGAGCCTTGGAAGACGGAATGGAGCCAGAATTGGAGGATGAGGAAGAAGAAGAGGATGCATCAGTGTCTACCGAACAGGAGGTATGCATGTGGTTCGAAATCAGCAGGTTTTTAATTATTTTCTTTTGGTTTGCTTTTTATTAACTGTTTAAGCGCATCCTTTTTTTTTTTAGCTTAATTTTGATGTATTGTTTAAAAATATCGCAAAAGAGGTAAACATTTAAATCATATTTGACTGTTAAAAATGTTTCAATAATGTTTAAAATTTGTTGCGATTCCAGCACAACATTTCCGTGCAGCTTACGGAAGCGGACCGTTCAACGTTAACTAAAACATATGACGATATCAAGCAAAACCTATCTAGCGAAGCTATCGAGCATGTATCTGAGCGAAATCGCATTAAAGCTCAACTGGCTCTCAAGTTTGCACTGGAGAAAAAGCTCGAACTCACATTGAACGAGTGTGATCAGCTGAAATCGACAGTGCTCGAGGAGGAACAGCAGTTGAAGGAAGAGAGCAACAGAAAAGAAATCCTCGAGGAGGAAATAACCAATCTCGACAATCTCGAAATTACCGAGGCTAATCAAAAGTATGGTTTCAAAATGGTCGAAGGTGTGTAATCGGCTATATCCTTACGTTTATTGTTACAGGATTCTTGATAACGTAAAAGCGCTGGTTTTAAAGAACGAGCGTATGAAGAAACAGGAGACACAGTTTAAAGAAAATTGCAAAAAAGAGCTTGCAGAACTGCAGCAGAAAATAGAGTAGGTATAGTGTAACAGGGGTAAGGCATTCGGGAAAAGTGTGCTAATTATTTTACGAAATTACAAATTTATTAGTAAAGCGGAAACGTCAACCCCGGATGAAGATATGCTGGAGCTTCAACGACAGCTGGACATGGAACTGGAGCGCTTGAAATCGCTTCGTTTGCAGCTAGCAAAAAAGAACCGTTCCTATGTAGCTATCAAACGTCAGCTAGATACCGTTCCGGATCGTACGGAATTGGCGCAATATCAGCGAAGATTTCTTGAGCTGTACAATCAAGGTATGGAAGGTTGATAATTTTTACTCAACAATGGTTTAACTGCGATTTTGCTTTTCCTATGCAGTTAGTGCAAAGCATCGTGAAACGAAGCAATTTTACACACTGTACAACACGCTGGACGATACGAAGCTGTATCTGGAAAAGGAATTGTCGCTGCTTAATTCCATCTACGATAACTACGCTAATGCCATGCAGACCCCACACTCGCGTGAACAATTTGTGCAGCAATTTGAAACGATTGTTGAAGGGATTCGTGCGACGAAAGCTAAATTGAAGAATAAATGTGACGACGAGAGAGCAAAAAGGGACGGACTGAACGCTCAGCTGCTTTGCTTGATGGAGCAGCAGCGTAAGTATGCAACCACGGTCAAGCAGCTCACGATGGAATGCCAACGGAACGAGGCTCTTATGCAGCATCTAAAGGTGTTGAAAGCGAACCAAGCATCCACCCAGCAGCAGCAGTAGAAATAGGGAATCTAGCCGATCAAAACGATTGCATTCCGCCGCTACGTAGTGCAACGGAGGACTGAATATATACTCAAACTACTTCACGATTAACCAAATTATCGACTAGTTGTGCTTTTTATTTAGCCTCCCTTCGAAGTGTCTGTGTTCACCGGTGGCTGTGGCACTTCGCGTAACCGTTGCATCTTGATTTCTCGTTCGACGTAGTAGTTAAGGTCTCGTAGCGGGTGATAGTAATTATGCACTACTTGTGAACCGACGAACATGGAGAACAGGGCAGCTGCCATAAAGGTAACGTACTGTCGCATAGGAACTCCAGCCGGCATCGTTTTTGCGTCTTCAACTTATGCTGAACTAGATTTCACCGTGTTGCACAATTGTGCTTACTATCGCGGAATTGGTTCCAACTGATGGAGGCGCAACTTTTCCTCCACAATTTCCTTTGCCTGTCGCTTCTTGAACGTATTGTCTGAAAGGCATAATGGTGTGCATAAGATGTAAAGCTGAAATATCGAACAATTTACTACAGATTGCTTACAGAAGTTGGTCTCTCCTACACGCCAGTGGATCATGGAAAATTCCAACGCAGCTCCGAGTCCGAAAAAGATGGGTAAGAACCGATAGATACCTAATGCTCGCTTACCGGGCCATCGATCCAAAACCTCTTTCAGTGTTTTGCTCTTTCGAATAATCATTTAAACTGAATGAGCCAATCTTTACATCGATCGCAACACGAGATATTTTGGTATCAAGGGCCCGTGCACTTTTTACATAATTAGGTATTGTTGACACTTAGCTCCCCTAATTGACAGACAATGTAAAATCACGTTACACGTATCTGAAGGGATAGGATTTAATACGGCTATTCCCAAAGGGATGTAGCAAACAACAACACACTCTTGTCAAATGTGACAGCATACCGGAGCAATATTTTCACGTGTTTTGTGTCGCGATTGGAATTGCAATCGTTTCTGTTTTAGTTTTCGGCCCCAAATTCCTACAATAACGATGGAGAGCGATGATGATTTAGATCATCTTGTTACTGACGATGTCAGCGAGGTACGGAAGATGGTGGGCATTGTGAAAGCTTCCAACGGAGAAGATGCGGCATCCATCAAGTCCGAGAGCGATGATCAAGAGGGCGGAGAATCATTGGGGTTCTCCGCGGCTGACCACCCACTTTCCGAAGCAGATGTAAAATCAGAACCTGAATCAGAAGACGATGGTTATGGTGATGCGGAGAAAGATGCGCTCATTTCCAGCTATTTAAGTACTCTAAAGTCTTCAATGGGAGGTCCGCTTAGCACAGATGAATCGTCCGACGAGTACGATGCGTCAATCAAGTCAGAGAATGACGAGTACGATGCGTCAATCAAGTCAGAGAATGACGATGACGATGTGTCCGGTAAATCTGGACCCGTAACAGAGAGCGAATCGGAACAGCCCGTAAATGAATCGATGGACGACATGGATGATACTAAGAACAGTGTTAAGCTGTCCGCTACCGAAAGGAAACCACTCAGTAAGAAGCAAAAGCCGAAAAAAGGCAAGGCGATGAAGGGTAATAAGTCTGCTGGCTTAGAGGAAAAGAAACCGAAAAAGGAGCCTAAAAAGGAGCCAAATCCGGAACAGTCAAAAAAGAAAAAGAAAAAGAAAAAACGTGCTACGGTTCAAATAGATAAACCAACTTCGGCACATGAGAAAGAGCTCATGTCGCTTGTATTTGGTGACACAAAGCAGCTAGTATCTAACTTGGCTGCTTCAGAAAAGAAAAGCGACGCATCGCAAGTAAAGGATCCGCCACTCAGACAACCTGATGGGAAATCAACTTCAAAGCGACAGGCCGTCTGGCACGATTCGGACGACGACGATTTGGAGGATTCGGCCAATATGAAGCGAAACAAATTCACCTACGAAGAGCTGCCGGAACAGCTGACCAACGACAGACGGCGAAAGCAATTCGAACAGATTGTCGGTAAGCCAAAGTGGGCCGATCTAGATCGAGTGCAGGAGCCTGATTCCGACGACGAGATGCTGCAAACAGTCGGGCACGTTGTTAAGGGGACGCCTTCCCAGGGCATACCGAAGGGTATGATCGAGTTGAAAAAGCTTAAAAACCTTAACCGTGAAACGAAGACCGAAGGAGAAATCACCTCCATTAGCTTCCATCCGACGTCAATGGTGGCGATCATCACCGGGAAGCATGGCCTTGTGTCGATCGTAGCAGTGGACGGAGTGCGCAATGAGAAGCTGCACACGATCTGGCTACCGAAGATGCGTATCGTATGTAGCCGTCTGTCACCGGACGGCAATGAAGTCATCTTTGGTAGCTACCGTAAATTCTACCACGTGTACAATCTGATCAACGGCCAGAGCGATACGTTGAAAATTCCCGACCAGGATACGTGGTTGATGAAAAATTTCCGCATTTCACGCTGCGGCAAGTATCTCGCATCGGCAGGCGAATTTGGTGAAGTGCATCTGATGAGCGCAAAATCGAAGGAAGTACTGAAAACGATCCAGCTACGTTATCCATGCCAATCGTTAGCCTTTACGCCTGATTCACGATACCTGCTGTGTCACAGCAACGATACGGAGGTGTCCGTGTACAGTCTGGAGCAGGGGCGGATAGTGAACGTATTCTTGGACGATGGTTGCGTAAATGGATCGTGCATAGCGATCTGCCCCAATGGGCAGTTTGTTGCGACCGGCAGTCGACAGGGCATCGTAAATGTCTACTCGCTCGACGAGACACTAACGCAGAAGCACCCAGTGCCACTAAATGTGTTCAACAATCTGACCACGTACATCGATTCGCTCTCGTTCAATGCGACCTCTGAACTGCTGCTGATCGCGTCATCAACCGTAAAAAATGCGGTTAAGCTGATTCACCTCAAGAGTGGAAGTGTGTTTCGAAACTTCCCACTGCACATGACGCATCTAGGGCATGTGACGATGGCCGAATTTTCTCCCTCCGGAGGATATTTGGCACTCGGAACAAAGGAAAGCACCGTGCTGCTATTCCGAGTGAAACACTACCCAAACTATTGAAAATTCAAAATAAAGCTAATAGCACGCAAGGTGTTCGATGTGTACAAAAAATGATAATGATGTATTAATAACGGGATGGATGTTATCCCTTTCTAAAAATCATCCATGTCCATTACCGACACTTGATTGAGGAATTTCTTGTACAATGCCATAAATTGGGCCACGAATGCTTCCAGGTGAAAGATGTGCTTGCTGCCACGCTGCATTCGATGATCGTACAGCCCGGCAAAGCTGAGCGTCTGTGTCTTAAGGCTCATGTCGCAGTTCTTCACCAGTATCTGTACCAGACCCTTGAAGATGATGTCCGGCGGAATACCCTGCGACAGCAGCTCGTACAGACGCTCGCGCACTACCTCCATCCGTTGGGGCGTTTGCTCTTGTACGATCATGTTGGCTGTTTCCTTCAGGTACGTCTGCCAATCCATATCCGGTATTTCCTGGTTAGTGGTGAACGGATACTGCATTACTTTACACGCTTCGAGTGTGAGTATGGCGCGGCGTAGATTCCTTTCCGATTTTTGCGCTATCCTTGTTGCTAGTTCTGGTGGGATGTTCAAATTTTCCTTTTTGCAGATCGACTAAATAAAGATACAAAGCATAAATAATACATATGCATCATGCACACAATTTCCTTCACTTACACTCATAATGGATACAATTTCATCCTCCGTCGGAGCCGACACACGTATCCCTAGGCAACGGCTTTTTACCGCGGGAATGATGCGTGACGTTGAGTTGACGCAAAGGACCAACCGGCATGTGGCCACATACTTTTCCATCGTGCGACGTAACGCATGCTGTGCGTCCTTGGTAAGTTCGTCAACCTCCGAGAGAACGATCGTTTTAAACTCTCGCTGTCCCGATGGATCGATTTGCTGTGTTTGGGCAATCTGTTTAATCATGTCGGTAATTACGACCCGATCATAGATACCGACATCGGACGGATTAACCTCGATGTGATAATTGCTGCTGACGGTCATGATTTCGATCTTCTTGTTAGAAGGTGTCGTGAAGTTCATGACCTCATTGCGAAGCCGCTCGACACCGGGACCGTACAGTTCTCGCAGCAAACAGATGATGCGCGTTTTCTTGCCCGCACCGGAAGGACCGTAGAACATCAGATGCGGAAAGTCTCCTTGCGAACACAGATTGATCAGCTGGTTTGCCTGCGGTTTGTGATAGTCCAGCTTTGATAGCTCCCGCGGCCGATAACGGTCAACCCAGAGCGACATTATGATGCGCAGGAGTTATGGAAAACACTGTTTTTTACAAATTTTAACTGAGTTGAGTGTATTCCTATCGCCAGATGCAATGTTGTGCATACTGTTTGAATGGCGCGAATTTATGGTGTTTGACAGTTTGATAATTGACAATCGCTTAACTCCCTTTAGAAACGGAAGAGGCAAACAACAAAACATACCAATCATTTCGAAGAAAACCTGATGTAATTAAACCAATGTGCATTCCTATATTATTTGTATTTACCATAGACATATTTGTGCGCATTGAATAACATGTTTAAAGCAGATAATAAATTCGAAGCAATTTAAAAAATTCTTTAAAGTTTCCACTGTGCAACCCAAACAAAGCTGTCATTCTGTGTTGACATTACAACACATGTGAAAAACTTGCAAAAAGCCGGTGTCTGTTTTCTTTGAATTGTCTCACTGTTTGAACAAAAAGCACTGCAAAGATTCAGTTACATTCTCTTGACGATGGCGATGGATCAGAAAGTGAACATTTCCGTATCGCTATACCTTGACACGGCCTGTGATTTGCCGAAGGAGATCGAAAATGCATCAAAAGCCAACTGCAGCTCCGTTACCGTTCCAATCGTGCATTGGAACTTTAACCGGGAATTTGTACGTGAACCACTGCGCTCCAAGCACGGTCCATTCACACGCTCGGATCTGTTGCTTTCCTCTTCTCAATGGTTGAACCGAGTGATTTGCCGGATCGGAGACAATCTGGACCTGGACTCACCGATCGAACATATACAGAAGCACGCAGAGCGTACCATCCGGCAGGAAATGTCATTTGCCGAGCATCTGGTACAAAACGGGTATCTTTACACCAAACTGTCCAGCTCCAACTGTGCCAACTTTGCCCGCACGGTCGGTTGTACCATGTTCAAGGGAACGCTACTAATTGAAGTGCCAATCTCGAACCCGAAGCTTACACAGCACGCTTGGCGACGTGACATCAAGGAGGAAGAACCTGCGGTGGAAAACCCCTGGAGCTGGTGGAATACCTTCCGTTCCCATGCGGACTACAATCCCAGCGTAAAGCTGGCGCTGGAGCTGACTGCGGACATTCCGAAGCAAGGCGAAATCTTTCGCTGGCTAGGCGAGCCGGTCGATGCAATAGTAGTGCCGGCTAACATTTTCCTGACCAATGCCAAAAATTATCCGGTACTTTCGAAGGCTCACCAGTCGATGTTGAGCCTGTTCTACCGGACGTTTAGCTGCCATTTCATACTGAAAGCCAACCCGCAGGATGGCCACCTTACCCATTATGTGGACTACATCAAATACACTATACAGCTCAATTATGTTAAAAATCCGCTGCATGGGTACGAAGATTTGCTGCAGATCCCACTGCAACCGCTGTACGACAATCTGGACAGCTTCACATACGAAGTGTTCGAGAAAGATCCAGTCAAGTACATTTACTACCAGAACGCCATCGAACAGGCGCTGCTCGATCGTGTACCGGAGAAGGAACGTGCTACAACCACAACGATCATTATGGTTGTTGGGGGAGGACGCGGACCATTGGTACGTGCGGCACTGAACGCTTCGGAGACTACCAACTGCAAGGTAAAGGTGTATGTGATAGAGAAAAACCCAAACGCTATCGTTACGCTGACGGCACACATAAACGAACTGTGGCGCGATCAGAACGTTGAGCTCATCTCTATGGATATGCGCGAATTTAATCCACCGGAAAAGGCCGACATAATTGTATCGGAGCTGCTCGGCTCGTTTGGTGACAATGAACTTTCCCCGGAATGTCTTGACGGAGCGCAGAAGCATCTCAAAGACGACGGAATCAGCATACCGTGTAAATCTACCTCTTACATTAATCCTGTCTTCGCCTCTAAGGTGTACAATCAGGTGCGCTTGCTGGAGCGCAGTCCACACTGGAAGGATCGGGTAGTCTCGTCGCGCCACATGGAGCAATCGTACGTATCGTATCAGAAAAATGCCTACCACATTGACGATCCGCAGACGCTGTTTGAGTTTGTCCACCCCAACAGGGACAGCACTGGTGATCCGATCGATAACAGCCGTTATAAGATGGTACGGTTCCGTGCTTCGCTGGATTGTGTGATGAACGGTTTCACGGGATATTTCGATACGGTGCTGTACAAGGACATTACGCTAAGCATTCATCCTTTTACGCACACGAAGGGGTTGGCGTCTTGGTTTTCAATGTTTATACCGATGACCGATCCGGTGCAGCTGAGGAAGGGTGACGAGATTACTGTACACTTCTGGCGCTGTGTTGCATCGCACAAGGTTTGGTACGAGTGGAGCCTTAGCGCACCGGTCGTAACGCACGTGCACAATATCGACGGTCGAGGGCAACCGATTTGGCAGTGAGAAAGGCCACCTTATTAACCTCAAACACATGATCAAGACTACAACGGGTGTTTCTTTTTTATTAAAGCTTCAAAGAAGTAAACTGTCTCTTGTTCTTATTAATGTAATAAATATAAAATAATAAAAGATTAAGATGTGTTTTTGCCGTAGTTCGTTTAAGGTTTGACACTTCGGGTAACGAAAAAAAAAAAAACCGCATGTGTGTTCTAGTAGATCATAGTTCACATGGCATTCCCCAGCAGTACAGAAGGGAATGCAAGTAAAGTAAATCAAATAGAACTTGTGCTTTCACGATTAAACACGTTCCTAAGACTCCGTTTGAGAACTGACAGCAAAAAAAATCATCAGGCCATGTAAGTACTACGTCACTCACAGCAGAACCAAGGCATCCCTACTTACTCATCAGGTACTACAATCAATTCGCTCAGTTCTTGGTATCCGGAACCAGGGACGGGCTAGCGCCATCGTTGACCATTCTATTTCATAACTTCCGACAATTCGGTTAAAATAATCTCACAGAATGAATTGTAAGGCGCTAATAAAATGACATGGCATCCATGACTGAAAAGCGGTCATATATCTGTAATACGACTGGTGTGAATGACCATCGCTTTGGTCATGGACCTTGTTAACCTACGATACGAGGGGGTCTCCAGCCAAACAGGAGAACAGCAAATCAAGCTATGCTGCTTCTCATATCATGGTAAACTTTACAGATCATATTATGTGATTTGATCGCTTACTTGTACGCCTCAACACACCTTTTTATCTCATCCACCAGTCAGCCACTTGGCAGCTCATCCGCCGGCCAAGTTTGTAGCTGTTCCCGTTTCCCACCGATAAGGATAACGACTACTAACGACACCGGAAGCATTTCACGACCGTGCAAGCAAATCTCACCCATTCTCACACGTGTGGCTCATTTCGGTTTGCGTTGTACAGAAACGGAAGGTCTGCCTGTCTGCTTAAAGCATTGCGCACGTACGGGTCACCAAGGCCAACGGTAGCAAACACACCCACAGCAAACGAGCTCCTGAAAGCCGCTTCCCGCTGATAATGGATAACAGTGCTATTTCAACACTTTACGAGTGTTATCATTCTGGTCCTTCCAATTCGCATCACGCACACCTAGGATTAGGGAAGGCAAAGCAGGGTAGAGGGGATGTCAAGGCGGAAACCGATACATAGGTCGTGTGTCTCTTCGTGATGGTAGTATAGCCCGAAACCGAAACATCCGAACGTCCTTACCACATGGCGGCGAGAGCGGGCCTGATGGCGCCTGAATCTTTTAACGCTTTTGAGGTTGAGCTGAAGCTGAATGTGTACGAGAGCGCGGCTCCTTCTTGGTGATGAGACTGAAAAAAAAGAATAAAACAACCATCCCAAAAAAAAAGACGGAAGAACGAGAGAGTGAGAGAAACACGATTGCGTGTGAGTGAGTGCTTTACAGCGTGGGAGATGCTGCGCGCAAGCTTGAGATCAAAATCGTGAATCAGTTCGGTTTCTGCCATCATTCTCATCATCATCATCATCATCGGCGTCATCGTCAGCACCTGGCATCATTCAGCCAAACGGCTCGGCCGTGCTTTGCGCTCTCCAATGCACGCTCTCCGTAATGTGCGTGCCCGTTGGTTATCCTGTGGCTCTCCCGAGACCCAACGTCCCGAAGCGATCCGCACACACACCATAGCAGCGGCGGATGTGGCGTGAGTTATTCGGCTTCCGATTGCGAATCCGAGCCCGCGGCGTGATGATGATCCTCGCGTTCTTGAATGAAAGGCCGAGCCGTCCAGTCTCCGATAAACAAACAAACGCATCGGCAGCACACAGCTAATATCACAGCTAGCGCACCGTGTACACGCGTGAGTGCGTTTTTTTTTGTGTGGTGTCCGTGCGGAGATGGTAGTTGTCAGTGATAACCACAGTGTGTGGGAGATAAAATGTGAAGTA
>KB677236.1:0-18788 GCA_000349165.1 Anopheles christyi | reverse complement strand
CAGTTTAGCATTTTTCATCAGCATGTTCTTGCGTGGGATGCGCACCTTTTCAAATCCCAAATATCCATTATTCACACCGTTCATGCCGAGCTTGTTGCCAATTTCTCCGATTATTATCCCCTTCATTGGCATATGCGTGTCCTCATCACGCAGCTGCACAATAAACGGCTGGATGCCGTGACATTTGCCCTTGGAGAAGAGTTGCGCCATCACCACACAGTAGTTGACCGTGTGTGCCACTGTGAAAGGGGAAAAGGGGACTATGAGTACCAAATAAAATATAAAAAAGGTGGCAAAAATGCAACTTATAACTTACATCCTCCTGGCCACCATTTGTACGAGCTTAGTGTTGGACTTTCCAGGACGAACTCTTGCGTGCGCTCGTCGTACGTTGCCGTCGTTTCCAGCCCGCGCAGAAACGTACCATGCCCTAGCTCGGTTTGCGCGTACGTTCCCAGCATCTGACACTTTAGGGCACGGGGTAACCATTCGGCTTGCTGTTCCGGCGATCCGTGACCCAGCAGGGCCGGCACAAACATGGCAAAATGGATTCCGAGCGGATTGCCCTGCCGGATGATGCCATTGCCAAGCAGTCCGCCAAGTATTTGCCTACAAAAAACAGATTTCAGCAATTGTATCATGCCACTGAGGATCCGGAATCCGGTTCGCGATTGTATTTACATATAGTTGGATGGATCGCCATTGCCCCGATCTTCGTGGAATTTGCGCACCTTGCGGAAGATGGCCGTTGCCTGTCTGATCGTTTCCTCGTACAGCTCCTTGTGGGACAGGAAGTGGATCGGTGTCTCGTTGTGAAAGTCCGGATCGTTGGCGAGAAAGGTTTCTGAAAATTGGGTAGCATGCAAGGAAAAAACCACAAGAAAGTAATAAATCATTTCGTGCGTTGTAGCAATTTTAATGACCTTCGCCGGCGGGGAGGGTGATGAGTTTTTTTTTTTGCGCCATTTATCTGAACACCCTACCCCGGTAATGACTCGTCATGTTTTGAGATGAAATCGTATGCCTTCCAAGCTACCTACCTTCCAAGGGATCACGTTACGCTACCGCTGGAGGAAGAATGCTCAAGACCCCCAAAAACAGCTGATAACATTATTTGAAATTGTCTATCTCGCACGGTGCAATCGTATTTTCCGACTGCCAAGATAAGCAACTACAACAGGCCACGCGAACAATCTCGAGCCGCTGGGCCGATTTTTTTTTTTTCAGAGAGACAGTGTCCACTAATTCTATTCCCTTTTGCGTATTTACCTAGATCCTGCTTTTCCTTCAGCTTTTCCTTGCCGCCAACCCACCAGAGGGTAAGCTCGTTCCTATCGAAGCTTCCCTTATCCCGCTCGGCCTGCAGATCCTTGTTCACCGTGGATGCCGGCATCTTGCATGAAACGTGGGTAGCGGTGCGGTTACTTAATTCACACTTCTAGAAGCACTGAGAGGCGGTAAATAATTCAAAAGGCACTTACACGCTTAACGTACGCACGTCCAATTCGATACAGCGTTTGATCGCGTTGACCCTAAGCCAATGACCTTCCCCGGTTGCGCACGGTATCCGTTCGAAACATACGGTACGAAAGTGATCACACTGGCACACGCACAGCACACGATACACACGTCTTAACTGGTTGACGCGCTTCCGCAAACTAAATATTGCGCGACTGCTTTTCTTATTGCGAACCAGCCCCTTCTAGTACGTGAGTCTGCCAATCATAGGCTGTCTAGGGTAGTGCTATCTCCCTTTGCCCGCGTCTGTAACCCCAAACATATCATTTCCTTTATCAGATAAGGCACCTATTCCCAAAGAGACGGTGGAAATGGGACTTTGAACCGTGCTGAACCACGCACCGTTTATTGCAGTTTGCACTGATGCACCTACGATAAATGGATAAACGATCCGTTGCCTAGTTACGGATGTGTGTTTTTTAAACTAAAAAAATACAAGCACTTGCAGTGCATCTTCTCTTTTCACTGCACTTTAAACAAGTTCAATTGGGTGCAGTATTATGCTTGCTCTATGCAAATCACAAAAAAACATATGATCTTCTATGAAGCATAGCTACAACACTTGCCTTAATGCTGGCAATTTATGTTTATTTAAATAACTACATTCAACACAACAAGTCACCGTTGATATTAAGCGAAAATTAAACTGTTTTCACGATTGGGTTGTCCACAGTTTTCCAGCAACTGGCAACTTTCCACCACCGACCATTCACCGAACGATCATTCACTGCGGAACAGTCAATTGCTTTCAGCGCTTCTTAACCGGTCGTTTCGGTGTTGGCTGCGCTCGGAACGCGCTGACAGAACAGTGGCTGCGTACAGGATTGTTGTCATTGGATGACAGCACAGACGCTAATTTGCCGGTTTGTCAACAAAGCAGGCGCTATTTTCAAGTAAACGGCCGGAAATTGGAGAAATGATTTCGCATTCCATTCGCTTCCGAACCCCAAAATGAGCGTCAAAATGGGAGCAAACGTGTGCCCGATCACGGAGGAACGATCGGGCACGGTGCGTGAGGTCGGTGGCCAAGCAGTGTGGAGTCTTTCATCGTGTAAACCGGGTAAGTAAAATGTTTCTTCAATCGTCCCTTTCTCGATTCATGAGCGTGGTTCCGATATTCCTACCTTTCCAGGCTTTGGCGTCGATCAGCTGCGAGACAATTCGATGGAAACGTACTGGCAGTCGGATGGGCAGCTGCCCCATTTGGTAAACATACAGTTTCACAGGAAGACGACGGTCAGTCAGATTTACATCTATTCCGATTACAAGCTGGACGAAAGCTACACGCCAAGCCGGATATCGATCCGATGCGGAACACACTTTAACGATCTGCAGGAAATTGAGGTGGTGGACCTGTGCGAACCATCCGGCTGGGTGTGCATACCGATCAAGGAGTACGAGGAGATGCTCATGTGTACGTTCATGATACAGATCGCGGTAATAAGCAACCATCAGAACGGAAGGGATACGCACATGCGCCAGATACGGATCCACTCACCGACCGAGGGTTCGCAGTATCCGCTCGAGCATCATGGCAAGTTTAGTACGATTGAGTTTTCTCAGTTTCGGACAATACGTTAAAAAGGATTTAGTATGTAAGTCAAACTATTTATCAAAATGTAAGAAAGGCTTGATTTAATTCCAGGAGAAAAAACAACACACAAAATAAATGAACTGTAAACCTTACAGAGAAGCACCGGCGATTTTCCTATGTACACGGTTATACCGTGTCGCCCACGTGCTTAATAGCGTTTTTATACAACAACAAAAATTCCCTCACTCTTACTGCAGCAATCCGCGCAGCATGGTTTCCAACTTGCGACCATCGGCCGCAAACTTACGGATACCGTCCGACAGCTTGTCGGTTGACATCTGATCCTCGTTCAACATCCAGCGGAACGTAGCCTCATCCATGTGAACCTTCTCCAACGCTACCGATTTAGCTTTGTCCGCATCGAGATAGCGCTTAACCGGTTCCGTACTCTTCTCCAAATCACCGAGCAGCTTCGGGCTGATCGTAAGCAAATCGCACCCAGCCAGTGCCATTATCTCGCCCACATTACGGAACGATGCACCCATCACTACCGTTTTGTAGCCAAACTTCTTGTAGTAGTTGTAAATCTTCGTTACCGAAACGACACCCGGATCCTGCTCGGGCTCGAACGTTTTCTGCTCCGTGTTGGCCACGTACCAGTCGAGAATGCGGCCCACGAACGGAGAGATAAGGGTAACGCCTGCCTCCGCACAGGCGACAGCCTGAGCGAACGAGAACAGCAGCGTCAGGTTGCAGTGTATGTTGTGCTCCTTCTCCAGCACGCTGGCCGCCTGAATGCCTTCCCAGGTCGAGGCAAGCTTAATCAGCACCCGGTCGCGCTTCACACCCAGCTCCTCGTACAGTGCGATCAGCTTAAGCGCTTTCGCAACCGACGCGTCCTTGTTGAAGGACAGGCGTGCATCAATTTCGGTCGAGACGCGACCCGGTACGAGCTTCAGGATTTCGCACCCAAACAGCACGAACAGCATGTCGGCCGCTTCGGATACCTTTTCCTCGAGGGTGCTGAAAAATGGGGGAAAAATACAGAGATTTAACTTCGCAGTTCAGATAACCATCGGGTCGTTGCGCTATCTACTCACGTTCCCGCCTTTTGTCCATGCTTGATGGCCTTATCGATCAGGTGCTGGTACTGCTCCATGCCGGCCGCAGACAGAATCAGCGAGGGATTCGTCGTAGCATCGGTGGGTTTGTACGTTTTCATCGCTGAAAAGAGCATTTTCGAAACAGCACAAAAATCGAACGTAATAAATAAATAGCTAATCAGAGTCTACTACAGTGCGGCCTTCGTGGGGACACGATCGGTTGTTTTTTGTTCTTCTTTCATTCGCTACCTCGTGGCCATGGTACACGCGGTGAAAGGAAATAACCGTTTGACCTCTACAGACACGATCGCGGTGAAGTTCGTGGGCCTGGGCCTCATGTGATCAGTTGGCAAATTGGAACAACTAAATCGAAGGCGGAGAGCATTGAAGCACAATTGACATAAAATCAAACGTCGAAACAATTTCTCCCTGGTGGCGCTGGTTTGTGTAAGCAAAGCGCAAAAGCTATCAAGCGTGTTTTTTTGTGTGTACTTTTTATTGACCATGCTAGGAGATAATGCTTGTTTGTGGAGCTCGCGATTGTATACACGTCAGAGGGCTCCACTAAGCAAGCAACTGGAGAGTATCACCTTTAAAGCGGTCACCTTGATCGAATCTTGCACACAGCACATTACACAAAAAAATCCCGTTCCCCTTCAGGTCGCCATTGCTCGACAGGATCAAAAGATTGGGAGATGTTGAAGCACAATTAATATCGATTGTGTTACTATGACAATATGGAAAACACTCAGTCCTCAGTTTTCTCGGAAACACAAACCACACCACTTTCCACACAACTTACCCTCGAAGTCGCCGGTGTCGGCCACGATCGTGGTGAGCTGTTTCAGTTGTTCCAAACTCGATGCCATTTTCGTTTTCTTCGTCTGCGGTTCAGCACTGCTCATCGTCGACTGGCGCTCTGTGGTTTCGCTCGAACCCAAAATTGATGGAGGCTGAAGAGACACACGCGCGTGTGTGATTGCGTACACAAGCTTGTTGGTAGAGGTGAGCGGTGTGCAGCAAGAAGCGGTAGACGTGGGGTCACGCAAAGGCGCGCTGGTTCGAGGTAAGTACTGCCGTTGCCTTTCCGTTCCCTTTCGGAAATGAGATGGCCGGACCGGTGAAGCGTGTCGCCAATGACGAGCGCCCGTGTAAGGGTGTGTTGTTAGGCTGTGCGCGTGTAAGGGCCGGGGTGGATTCGCATACACTTGCAACAGTGCGCGTTATCAAATCCACCCAAAAGGGGGCTTTGCAGCTGGAGAAGCACGTTTTGGAGAATAAAGAGGAATATTCACATTTATTTTATTGTACACCCTATACCACGGCATTGCAGAGATAAGGATAATAGCGATACAAACAAGAATCTCTAGACAACTAAAACAATAAATAATACGAAACATTTGATGCTGTTCAATGAACCGAATAAGAATGATGACTAGTGTAACATGAAATACATCGTGCTCACATGTGTGTGCGTGATTTGTCCAGTAGTGCAGTTTCAAGTATTTATGCAAACATTGGCCAATAAATTGGGAAGAAGGGATGCGTGAAACGGATTCGGGTACGATCACGATGAACGCGAAGAAAATATGCAAACAACGAAAAATGTGTTTTTTGAAAAAAAAAATCCGTAATTACATCGTTGCACTAAAATGTGTGAAATCATACCCAAAAAAAAAAAAAAAAACTGATTGCCAAATGGCAATTCAAATTTTTAAAAACCTTTCCGTCCATTCGCCTGCACTTGCGGTGCATTGCTGTCAAAAAAACGCCCGATGCTGACTGGATGTGGTTTGCGTTGGTGTTGGTGTTAATGTTTACAAACGCAAGCCGTCAAACGGGGTTGCCTGTGCACTGCCTCCGTTCTGTGTCTTTTGTATGACTTCACAAGACGAAGGCGGAGAGGGATTAATTTATGGAGCTGATACTGATACGGCATATTCGGCATATCTGGTAGGCGTGAAAGTGAGGTTTCGAAAAAGTGAGTGTATTATGTGTCGTTCCGTTGTTTTCTCGTTCAATGTGATCTGTACAGAATGTGTTCGGTGTAAATAGAGGGCACTTTGGTTGGGGTGGACTACCACGAAGCATCCACTATCATACTGCCCCCTTGGCTGTCTTCGTCACCATCATCGCGCGGATGAGCAGAGGAATTTGAATCATTTTTGATAAGAAGCTTTAAGGGCCCCTGGATCTCGTTCGCTTTCTTGTGGAAGTTGGAACTTTCAGCAAAGCATCGCACATCATCACCAGAGTCCCCCCCCGTCCGGGCACAACAGACCAGCATGGATGATATAGACAATATTATTCTACACTCGTTGCGTCAAATCGATTGGTAGGTAGTGCCGTTTTGGGACCCACCAACATTAAAGGAAGTGACTAATTGTGTGAATCTCCTTTTAGTGATCTTGACGAAGATATACAGGGATTGGAACAATTTACGCCTTCTATTTTGGTACGCACCATTTCGAAATGTTTGTTACTGATCGATCCGTCCCTAGAGCTGCCCCAAACACTTCCACCCGGGATGGCGCAAAGGTTTACCGTAACCGCACGGCTAGCGGAAGCTTGCACGGTATGAGTTTGGTTGTCTCTTCCTTGCTTTCTACCCGGTTTTACTTACAATTTCCTGATTCACTGCTTTCAGGCCGTAGGGTACCGGCGAGACATCGGCTACCAGACGTTCCTGTACTCGAACGTGGCCGAAGTGCGGCGTGTGTTTATGTTTCTAATCGAGCAGCTGCCCAAAGACTCGACCGATTCGGCCGACCCAGAAGCTCCGTTCGATCGAGTGACGGATTTGGAGAACCGTATACTAGAAAACATGCGCCAGCAGTTGCAGGGTGCATGGCGTAAGGATGTGATCACCCCGCTGGATCTTAGAAACTCGACACTGGGATGGCCGAGCCGTGCGAACATTCCATTCGTAACGCAGAGTGACGTTACAGCCGGTAAGGATGGGGAGGAAATGGGGGGAAAAGGATTTTAAATAACAATATTTTGTTTCTTGCTGTGCACGTTGACAGAAATTAAGGAATACTGGCTTCGAAGGAGTGGCCTTTGGGAGGAGGAAAAGGACGAAGTCGATCGACGAGCGCCGGAAAATGCTGCCAGCACGGAGGATTCCATTCTAAAGCTGCAAGCCTATTACGCGCAAAACAAATCGCAACCTGCTTTTGCAGAAGTTTTGGAAGATCTTGGGGGATTGCCCGCACGACTTGATCAGCTTGATGCGCTCGAGCAAGAAATAGCCAAAATTCAAAGCGCCATCGATGAGTCTAGATGCGAACAGCGTGATCTCCACACTAAACGGAAGGAAGTGGAGGAAAGCGCGAAAGCATTGGAAAAGGTTACAGAAAAGCTGAAAGAGGAAAAAAAGATCAAGGAACGAACGCACATCCTGCTCGAGAATCCGGAGGTAAACGTGGCCAAGCTAGAGACCATCATTGCGGCTGCCGGTGAGAAGATGAAAAAGTTGCAAAGCCAATGGGAAGCGCATCGGGCACCGTTAGTGGCCACGCTCGAGGAACATCAAGCCAAAAATTCGGACCAAGTTGTACGTGAAAGACTTGTCCAGCACGGAACACGTGTCCCATGTGTCTCTTTTTTTTTTATTGACGGTCTTTTTTTCTTCTCAATGTCCCATTGTAGAGTAAATCTCAAAAAGTGCTTGATCAGATCGAAGCCGCCCGGCACAAATCGGAGGAAGTGATCGTTGACCTGCAGACAAAGAGTGCCCTGCATGCCCGACTGGTGCAGGAGTACGAGCGGATGGGTAAAACCGTTAGCCGCACGGCGTACACGAGCCGAATCCTGGAGATAATTGGAAACATTCGCAAGCAGAAGACGGATATTGACAAGATCTTGCACGATACGCGCAGTTTGCAGAAGGAAATCAATTCCATCACGGGCCAGCTGGATCGGCAGTTTACTGTGACGGATGATTTGATCTTTCGGAATGCAAAGCGGGACGAGCACTGCAAGCGTGCGTACATCCTGCTGGTCGCGCTGCACACCGAGTGTAGCGAGCTTATTGCATTGGTGCAGGAAACCGGTACGGTAAAGCGGGAGGTGCGCGAGCTAGAAGATCAAATCGAGAACGAGAAGGATCGAAATGTGGTAACGAATCTAGCACAAATCGAGCAGGATCTGGCTGAGATGCAACAAGAAAGTCGACGGCTGGAAGAAGCCGTACATCAGCTTGAAGCGTCTAGCGGACGAAATGGGACGAAGTAGAGTATCAAAGTAAATCATTGCTTTTCCGCATGAAGCGTACGGCTGCACGAAAATAGAGAAAATAAAATGTGATATATTCCTCGTGAAAAAGTACTTTTCCACTTGCGTGTGTGTGTGTGTGTGCGCGGAAGAGGTAACACACTTCACCGAACAAACCCCGATGGTCACCGACACAATAGTCACTCGAAACACATACCATACACAGGCACTCTATGAGCAGTTTTGGGGGACGTTTTGCGTCAGATGAACTTTTTATTCAACATTTTTGCCGAACTTCCACACCAAACGCGATTAATATTGAAAATACACCAAGTTCGTACACACTTCCAGAAAGCTGGAAAGACAGCAGCTAAATGAGGTCTTTCCTCACGTCCAAGGTGCGCGCTCGAATTCGATGGTAAACAATACGCAAACGAGGCCGCTTACAGCTTCAGCTTCGTACGTCTCCAGTGACGGCGCTTAGCGTTGTACCTGTAAATGTACAACAATATAACAAATCAGTACGATGGTTTAATATCGTTACAGGACACACTCGCTCTCTGTTCGAGAGTAGTGTTGATGCGGCACAACAAACTTACCGGATGGTGTTACCCGTGCGCATACGGATCCATTGCGGAATGGGTCGGTTTTGCTTCAGCTTCTTGGCAAGCTTTTGCTTGATACGGAACGTTTTGTGGGACGCCTGAAAGTGAGAGCAGATGGAATTGCGTTCATTATTTGCCTGTTACCTGCTCCTGCGGACAGTATTTCCAGTGATTTCAGTGAAATTCTTGCTTACCATTTCGATCAAGTGTGTCTACTTGGAGACCAATGACGAAAAAGAGACCGTCTGCTTGTCGGAAATGCACGAACGCAGCTTCGACTCGACGCTCTAAACGCGCGTCTGACGTGCGTTCCTGCAAAAACGCATACTTGCCGTCAGCTGTCATACGTAAAGTGTCATAACAATATAATTGGTTTGTTGTTCTTTATTTTCACACACCCGGTTCCGTGTGTGCTGGTTGAGTAATTGTTTGTACCACGAAGATGTTAAAATTATTCACTCAACACAACCGGCTTGCTTTCCGGGGAGTGTCCCTTGCGAAGCGCACATTCCTGTCCGACGCGTACCAGTGTCGGGATGCTTGGAATGCCCGGCTCACTACACCGATACTCGAGAAGATTAATCTGGACACACTGTACTACGATCTGGAGCAGCGGTTTCAGCAGAAGAACAAAATATCCGCCATCGATATCGACATCTACGCGAACAAGCTAATCGACGATACGCACATCGAGGAGGTTGCGGATTTGCTGTACAAATTTCGCCTGACGGAGGAAACATCGAACACGCTCGATTCGACGCACCATGCGCTGGTGCGGAACTATCTCGACCACGGTTGTTACGGGCAGCTGATCGAAGTGCTGAACAATCGCATCGGGTACGGTGTGTTTCTTGATGATTACAGCGCCAACCTTACGCTGGATCAGTTGATCAAGGCGAAGGAGTTCCGATATGCGGCACGGGTCGCTACGCTGCTTGCGCTGCAGGAGGATTTTTCCAACCACATTACCAAGGCACTCGCCCTGTACAGTTGCTACCGATATGCGAAAGCACCGGATGCGGAGCATTTCGACGATCTAGCTCCGGTCGAGCAGCAGCCAGGGGAGGCCACAGAAGGACAGAAAAAGAAAAAGAAGGAAGAAATCAAAGTAAGGGTGAAGTTTTTGCGCAATGAGTTCTTCGACGATCACTTTGACCTAACCGATAGTCAGCTATTGCTGGGCAAAACGTTCCACGAACTGGGTCGGGGTTACGGTGGAAGCGTGATTGGATCAAGCTGCGAGCTGTTGGGACTAACGCTGTACAAAAAGTATGAACAAGCGATCGCGTTCGTTAAGCAGAACGGAGGAAAGGAGGTGAACGAGGAGGCGGTGCAAATGATCCGTGGCACTCTGGAGAAGGAGTCAAACAAGGAGGATGAGAAGTTTGTGGCATTTTCAGAGATAGTGAACACACTGGAAGCATGTATGAAGATTAACAAGGACAGTTTCGAGAAGTTGATTCTGGAACAGGTGAAAAAGAGTGTGGAAGAGCACGAAAGACAACAAATAGAGGCACAAGCAAAGGTGTGTGGAAATTCGTGTGGGTGAAGGAAAAATGAGGGTAAATGACAATGAAAAACATGTGTATTTTTTTGCAGCTCTACACGGACTGGTGCAATCTAAGGCAGCAACGGCTCGACGAGGATATGGACCGAATGCAACGAATGCAGCGGCTGAAGGAAATCGAGCAGCTGGCAGTGGAGATGGAGAAGGAAGAACAGAAGCTTTGGTTCTTTGAAAACGAGGATAAGATCGATTTGCAGATCGATAGCAAGCGGGTGTTCTATCCTAAGCGGTGGTTGGGCAAGAAGAAGACGCCACGCACGGTTGATGTGGATTACGTGCCGCCGGAGGTTCGGCAGCGTAATTAACTTGTAGAAGGATATGGCTTTTATGTGTAGCGTAGTGTGTCAATATAAATGGATTAAAAGTAAACTTTTGCTTTGTCATGTTTTTCTATTCCTTTCCCGATACTAATATCCAACCTCTTGGGGTCTTGGAAATAATAACGAAACTATTCCGGTCATGACACTGATCTAAAAAATAATGCGGTCCTGGATGTAAGGTTGAAACGCTGCCCTTATCGTTTTACTCTTAAAAAACGGACTTGAACCATTCCCAGTCTTTGCCAGTCCATCTAAATCTTGTTAAACAAATGAAGCGAATGAAAAGATTTAAAAAACGGGTTTGTTGTTGTTGTTGCGCAAACGTGACGGCTACATTCAGCAAAATGACTTTTCTGCAAACTGTCAAACGGAACATAAACAAAAGCTCTCCGGTCGTGATATTTACGCGCTACGTGCGCACTTTTACTTATTGATCTCCGTTTGGTCCGTTTTTAGGCAAGAGAAAGTGATAAAAATGTTTATTAAACCGTTCAAGATTAAGTCCAACATTCTCGTGACCGGGTCGGAGAAGAAACGGCTTCGGCAACGTGTTATGGCACAGTTTAACCGGGAGGATGAAGAAACGGCAACATCATCGCCGCTGGGCGAACTGTTCGGGAACCGGGCGAAGGTGTGCACGGTTAAAATCATAACCTATCATGAGGACCCGGTAACGGTGTACACCAGCGATAAACGGCCAATCTTTTTCGAGCTCAACGGGAAGCTTCTACCGACCGTGTACACACTGTGGAGCTGTCCTGATCTGGTGCCCGCCTTCACCACTCATGCCACAGTACTGCCGAAGTTGGCCAATGGAGCCGATCTGATGATTCCGGGTGTGGTGAAGAAGGGCACCAACCTTGCCTCATGGGGACGGCATCAGAAGGATGATGTGGTGGCAGTTAATTTGACCTCGAATCGCGCTGCGGTTGGCGTCGGATTGTTGGCACACTCGAGCAACGATCTGTACATGTGCGGCGGGCATGGAGTTTGCGTGAGAATGATGCACGTGTTCGGTGATAAGCTGTGGGGCATGGAACCGTCCGTATGTCAGCAGGTACCACTACAAGGATCTGTCGTGTCCGTACCGACGGCGTCCGATTTCCCACCGCTCGGAAGCGAGAAAATCGATCCGGTGGAGGTCAGCGTAAAGCAAGTAAGATGGAAGCAATTTGTGAAAGTTTGAAGATATTCCATTAAAAAAAAATTGATTCCTGTTTTAGGTAGCAAAAACTCTGGAAAATACTGCCCTTACTGACAAACCGGAACAGGACAGTGACGGAGACGGTTCGGACGACGAACAACAAGAGTCTGAAGAGGAAGAAAAGCCTCCCAGCCCCGACGATCTTATTAAGGGAGCGTTCCTAAATGCCCTTAAACTGCACGGGAAGAAAATTACGCTTCCGCTACTCACGAGCACGTTCTACCCGCAGTACGTTCAGCCAGAAATACCCGAAGGCATCGAAATGAAGAAAAGCTCGTACAAAAAGGTGGGAACCTTCTTCAAGCAAATGGCCGAAGAAGGACTGCTCGAGATCAAGGAGGAGAAAAAGGGTATCGAAAAGGTGACCTCACTGAATTTGGAACATCCGGACGTGTTGTCGTTCTATCCGTACAAGGTTTCTAAAGCGACAGCTGAACAGGAGGTTAGCGGGCCAGTTTCATCCGGTACCGCTTCTAACCCCCTACTCCTGACCCAGATGACGGCGATGTATGGGGTAAACGAACGAACGGCAAAGCTGTTTGGTTGTTTCAATGTAGCCCTCGGCAAGACACTGGATCAAACGCAGGTGCGCAACTACATGCGTGACTATGTCGGGAGGAACAAGTTGATCAATCCCAGTACCAAACTGGTCACGTTGGATGAAACGCTAAAGGAAACATGCGGCACTGGTGAGGAGCTGGTGAGCCTGCCCGATCTTACCGAAACGGTACTGAACTGTTTGACGAGCACGTTCGAAATGCGCAGCCAGAAGGGAGCGGTAACGAAGGGTGGCAAGCGGGCCATCATACACCTGACGACGGCGACACGTAGTGGCAACAAGAAGGTCACACTGATCAGCAACCTCGCGGACTATGGTATTAATGTGAACGATTTTGCCAAGGCGGTCAAGCTGGGCGCTGCTGCCAGCACGACGATGACGGAGGTGCCCGGTTCGAAAGGGGAGCAGCTGATGGTACAGGGCAATCATATAAAGTTTGTATTCGATCTTCTCACCACCACGTACCAGGTCCCGAAAGCGTGCATCACGGGGTTAGAGTTTGCCAAGGAGCAGAAGAAGAAAAAGAAAAAGTAATCTTTGTGGGAGGTGAATGATGGAAAGGACGTTCAATGTATCGAACTTAAAATAAAAAACAAAATATCCACACAAAAGTAAAAATGAAGTGTTGCGTTACATGAAATAACTTACTTATATGATGGAATACTATTCCACTCTTTTTTTTTTCTTTCATATTGGTGGGAAAGCCTACGCCAACGATCAATTTGAAAAGAGTCAATTGGATGAAACGAAACCAGCGTCAAGCTGTGCGTGAAAGAAGCCTGTCTAAATTAAAATCCCCGCGTTCTGTCATTCAGTATTTGTTGTTTATCTGTACACGCGTGTTGCGATTCACCAACTCGCAGAATGAAAACGAACAATAAATCGAATTTCCATCGTCCGAAAGGTGGTGCACTGGAAGGACAACGAAACAAAAAGCATTACGGGCAAGGCAAACGAAAGGATAAATTTTTTCGCGATGTTTCAAAGTCGGAAAACAAACCACATCAACAGCACCGTAAGGACAGTGGTGGAGGCGGCGAAGGCCAACCATTTGGAAAGCGAGGCCCGGGAGTGCAGAAGACGATAGCTTTCAAGCCAAAGCATGGACACCGGCAAGGGGTCGATGGTAAAAAACCAACATACAACAACAAGTACAACAAAAACGCTGCCGGTCCACAAAACGGTAAGCCGGGTGGGAGGAAAAGTGCACCGATGGTAACCAAGAAACCACTCATCGAGCACAAGTTTGAAAGGAAACCGGAGAAGGTTAACTTTTGCCTGGCGCCGGACCGGCTAGAAGCACAAGCACGAGCGATAAAGCAGTTCGAGCGGCAAGAGCGGGAGCAGGAGTTCGAGCGAAAGAAGCAGGACCGGCAGCAAAGGCACAAAAAGATGACGCAGAAGACGCGCGCCGGTGATGCAGGGCCGGCTGGAGATGCTGTTTGAGAAGGTGAAGAAAGTAGTAGGCGCAGTGCACTGAAACAGAGTGGTATGTAAAGTTGTTAAAAGTGTAATAAAACAAAAAACACACACAACGAGTCCTTTTTGTTGCTAGGCTTTAAAAAGGCTGCCTCTTCGTTTATTGAAGTATGTCTTTGTAGTAAGGATAGGATAGGCAACGTTGTAAATAGCGTTAACTTGGATGTTAAATTTGTAGTAATTCCGTTGAATAGCAATATGCAGTAAAAGCTGGTCCCAGGACCGATGGAATATGCGGTTGCCGTCGAGATCTGGACGAACATGGTACGACCATTCCATAACCGGGGGCCTCAAGCGCAGGCGACGGTTTCGTAGCTGTTGGGCATATTGCTTCCGGTGATCAGCGCACATTCATTCTGCAGCGGGAACAGCGTCTCCAACATTTCCCTAAACCGGTCAAAGTAGAGAAGGGAAATGGTTAGGTTTAACGTTTGCGGATTGTATGCATCCCAAACAACTTACCAATGCTTCCTGCTGATGTAGCAATAGACTTTCGGCAGCTCAAACCCATTGAACGGGCTGGCGACAGGAATGGTGTAGGCGCCCATATTCTCAAACACGACCCAATCGTCGATCTGCAGCTCGGGCATTACGATCGTTTCGATCAGCTGATCGAGCGCATCGCAAGTCGGGCCCCAGAGTGTAGTCTTGTACTGCTTGCCGCTCTGGCCACCGATCAGCTTTGGTCGCGGTACCTGATGATCGTACAGGATGCTGTTGAACGAGGCGTACACACCATCGTTCAGGTAGTACATCATACGGTCGATGGTGCCCGTCTTGGCGTTGAGGCAGACGCGCTTCGACTGCACATTGGTGACGAGTGTAAACGCGGAAGATACGTAGTACCGGCCCGGTTCGGAGATGACGCGTACCGATTTGTCTGGGAAGAAGGTATCGAGTGCCGTGTTTACGATCATTGCCACCTCATCGATGGAGGTGCCAGTATCGCCCGGGAAACCGCCACCAATATCGAGCAGATTGAAGTTGTAGCCCAGCTGGGCAGCATAGTCGAACAGATCGCGCGCGTATGAAATGGCCTTATAGTAGATCGGGAAATCGGCACACCCGGAACCGACGTGGAAGCTAACGCCCACCACCTCTAGCCCAAGACTGCGTGCAATCTTGATAAGGCGGGGCGCTTCCTCCACCGGATCGCAACCAAACTTCTTCCCCAGCGGGCACTGGGCCTTTTCCGCTTCGCACCGAATGCGAATGACAAGTCTATGGGGGGAAAAAAAGTACAGAGAGAAAAGAGCATTAATTTAATATGTTTTGTAAAATGAAGCTCACTTTCATTCCTTCACCACTGTACATACTTTGCATCTGGGCAGTACTGCTTGATCTTGTGCAGCTCGGTATCACTATCGTAGGTCATCGTTTTGACCGCGTTGCTGTTTGCGTAGCGCAGATGCGAGGCCGGCTTCATCGGGTTGGCAAAGATGATGCGTTCCGGGGCGACGCCAAGCGAAAGAATCTTCGCTATCTCACCCTTGGAAGCGCAATCGAACGAAGCACCGAGGGCGGCAAGTGTCGCGCACACCAGATCCGTGTCGTTGCACTTGACCGCGTAGTGCGGCACTACGCGTGGCATCTTTTCGATCCATTGCTGGTGCTTGCGCACGATGTCACCGATGTCCATCACGTAGAACGGATTGTCGGTGGGCAGCTGTTCGACCATCGAGTCGATGATTGCCGGCACATCCACCTGACCCTCGACGATCTCGATCTTGTCCGATTCGTTCTCGAGGAACTTCATCTTGTGATAGTTTTTTTGTTTTTGTTTTTGAAATTGGAATGTGCGCGATATTAGATCGTGTCTTTGGGTTTTTTAAAATTTAATTCTTTGTCGGATGTTGTGTTTGTGTCACAAGCGCACAGGAAGAAAGCGTTCGTCGAGCGCTTTACCTCACTCAAACAAACTGTAAAGAAGAGTCGTGAAATAAGATTAGTTCAAGTTAGGGCGGCATCACTGCATTTGCACACTTACGAGGCAGCCTTTAGAAGGAAGGATGGTAACGGAAGCCGTTATGGGGCTGGAGCCGTCACCAGGGTGGTTTGCCGTTGGTATCTGTCAGTACCAGGAGGTGTCGATGGTTATGGTCAGTGCCCGACAGCTGGGCTAACTGACCGCTAAACACGTCCTGCAGGAGAGAAAGAAGGAAAAACCAGATTACAGATTAGCTGTGGTTCGATATCATTGCTACTCTTTTAATGTTAGCACACGTCATCTTTCTAGGGCAGATTGTGTTAGACGATAAGGCCATGTTTGGAAATGGACTATTTGAAAGAGCAGCGCACTTGACGCACAGACGAACGCGCATTCGAAGTACAAAGGGAAAGCATTTCACTATCTCTTAATGTATTTGCACTATCTGTACGCGTTCGGAAGCATCTCGAATGAACCAAAACGTCCGATTCTCGGTTCCGTTTTTGGTGGGTGGCAGTGTCGGCATTGATAGAAGTTTTTTGGCATATTGTTTTCTTTTTTTGCCCATATTGTTCCGTCTATCTCACATTCTTTAAATGAAGTGAAACAAATCATAACCTATACCAATCAATGGTATCATGCTGCCACTCGAGTGTAGTGCTCATTAATGAAAATGACCATGAGATTAGATTTTTTCTCGCTCTCCCCCCACGATTTGCCCTATGCGAAAGGTTATCGACCGTGTGCCGTGCGGTAAAACATTTGACAAACGAAACTCGATTGTTTCCAATCGAAACTGCCCATTCCGGTTGTGTTTCCGGAATTGGGAGAGCAAAAAAAAACAAACAAACAAAAAAGACACGCGTTGCTGACCTTATCGTGTGTGCCATACGCTAGGAGTAGGAGTGACTATGTCTTGATAACCGAATCATGCAAAGAAAGCATGCTGCTTCTATGCGTTTGGCAGTCAATTTGGTCCGATGTAACAACCTAGAACCATCCGCTCCACTGTGACAGTCTGCGCTAGAGGGCTGCATCCGCTTACAAAACGGATGACCTAATAATGGTCCGCCTAGCGGTGCCCACTGTTGCCGAGGCCAAATGTATTGATTAGAAAAAGGGAGTAATTGTATGGGTGTGTGCGTTTAAGAGGGGGGTTGAACAGATTTATGGGCATCGTTCTAACACGTGGTTTTTTTTTCGGTGTTCCTGTGTGCGTGGCAATGGGGGAAGATGCATGTGCATGACGCTAAATCGGCATCGATCGATCATGTGAAATTTGTCGTGGAGACGTACGGCTGCCCGGCATTATACAATCTGCGGCTCTAGCCGCCATCTAGCACGTTCGAAAATGACGAAGTCTCTCCTCCCTAAGCAACACCAACACTGGGTCTGGGGTTGCTTCGATTCGTAAAGTTGCTTTGCTATGCGTTTTTTGTGTGGAAAGAAGAGCGTTTTGCTAGGGTTTGGATGGAGGTGAACACCTTTTTTTCCTTTCGAACATTATGACCGTTTGCTTATAGATAGACAGACACCGTGTCCGGTGACACAGGAAAAGAAAAGAAAAAAAACCCCACACACACACACACACACAGGGATATAGTAGGTGTGTATGTGATTTTTATTTCCACTTTCTTCTCGAAGCTATCTTTGCTCGAAAACTGAAGGGCAATCGCCCAAGTCCACAGTGGTGTTGCGATGCTGACTTTTGTCTATTTTTAATGCTGCTCTTCTGCTGGGTGAAATCTTTAGGGAAATGCTAGCACAACGCTATCCACTTGGTTCGGTTGTGTGGTTAGAGCCATTTTCATTTTTGTACCATATACATTTTTTTTAACTAATTGTGTTTGTACACCTTGCAGTGTCGTCGACCCATACGCGCACATAAGCCTACTACTACTATACAACACAGCTGGTGGCATTGGAATGAAACACGCTGACAAGCCCAACAACTCATCAAATGGCGTTTAGAAATGGCAGCAGTTCGACGAAACTAACGCTAAAGTTCTAAGGTGTGTGTGTGTGTGTTATCACATGTGTTGGGCAACTTTTTTTTTGTAATGTGTTGCGCTGCGTTTGCACTTACCCGTTGTGAAATTCTCGAAATTTTCCAACAAAAGGGAAAAATAAGGGCACCGTCTGTGTTGAGTACTTTTGGCTTCTGTTACACGATGCACATGCACAGCGAACGGTTTTTGTGGTGCAAAAGACGTTGCGAAGCGTCTACTCCGTTTTCGCCTTTTTTTGCTCCAACTGTGGGATGGGTGGTACAGGGATAGCAATCGAACAGATTATCGATTGCTGTTAGCACTGACACACACGCACAGGGGCACTTTGCAGCAGCCGTAACTAGCCGAGACGGGGTAAAACCTGATGAATCACACCTCACACGCACGGAAAAGAATCGTCACCAGGGTGCACAATTGCCAAACAGGGCAATGGATGGGATTTGAAAGCAAAAAGGGACAAACGAACACTCCTCGAGGCAGGCGTACGGTTTCACTGTTTCGGCTCGTTAGGCTGAAAAGAGCACAGGGCCATTGATTTATATACCTTCGCCGTTGGTCCGGAGAACGGATCGTGATAACGTGGGAGCGCGAGAGGACACAGCGGCCCAGAGAGGACCAGCCGCTCTGCTTGCGGCGAAGCCCAGCAAAGAGAAAGAGAGAGAGAGAGAGAGAGAGAGAGAGAGAGAGAGAGAGAGAGAGGGAGTGTGTGTCAAACGTGTAGACAAAATGTTTGAAAAAATAAATAAAA
>KB677225.1:0-20003 GCA_000349165.1 Anopheles christyi | reverse complement strand
TATGACTCATGATATATGTATTTGCAGCATCGGCTCACCACAATGTTTGGAACCCATCCACCCGGGTGATTATCAAATAACAGCAAAGCACAGCGAAATGTTTAGCGCAGCGTAAAGCTTCAAGAACGACTCCATAGGTTGAATGGGTCAATGAGTATGCGAACGTTTTGGTTTTACATTTCAACTGGTTCATTTACGACTGTGCTCATCAGCATACCGCCCACAGCAGAAACAATCGCTGACGAGTACGAAATCTTAGTTCACGGTGCGGTGTATCGCCAACTTTAAACACTACCATCACCGATGAAAATTAAAACCCAAAACAACAGCTGGAATCGTTTCGAGTGTAGTTAACATATTTTGATTTAGAAGTCTTGTTCTATGTCGTTGGATTCCACCGGAAGCCCAATTTCACAACAGTTCATAATGGCGTAACGTGGTTATGGTTTCCCGCTGAGGAACAGCAGGCACCCGTGCACGTAACGGTGGAAAAAATTAACTACCAAACGCACTTTCTGTTATGTCACGCACGTAGTACTAAGCTGTCTTCTTACACCATATAAACATCCACCTTGAATAAGTGCGATTTTCGCCAGCCACCAGGTGCAAAATTAATCCTGATCACCTAAAACAAATCGTCACTACCTTCAACGATAGCACTTGCGGGTCAGAGTCAAACGCCGGTCGGCTTATTTACACGGACGAGTACGGTTGGCGCGATGCTAACCCGCGTATTGTCAACAATCGACTGGCTTTCAACGCCGGGGTGCACTGAACAACTTATACAGAGAGCCTCGGTAGCGCTCGACAACTCATAGAAAGAGGAGCGCGAGACGAGTAAAATCCTCAACAAAAAAAACGCAACGCTGTTTTACGCAACGTGAGTATTAGTTGTAACAACCATTCTAAATACACAAGCTCTCGCAGTTCGCGAACTGTTCTCTCGGCAACATCGCGGTTCATTCATGGCTAGCCCTGACTGCTGACCAAAGCTGCTCTTTCACTGCAAAACGTGCTCTCGCAGGTTGTGGGGCTGTTATCGTGCAGGATGACTTGCGCTCCTTCCCAGACGATTGCGTTTGCCTGCACGTAAGGTTGATGGAAAAGTGTGCAGTATTGGTGTGAATAACAACTAGAAATTTGTTACAATTCGACAAAAAGGTTTCAATTTATACTGTAAAAACGATTTTAAACACCACACCAATGTACTCGAAAACTATCCCACTGGCCAAACTTGCCAAGTACGTAAACCATAATCAAATTTGATTTATCAATAATCAGCTATGCCAACTGTTCTGTGAATGATGATTTTTTCTACGGACTTCATAGCACCAGATGACATCATGCGTGTGGTTCTTTTGCCCATCGTGAGATGGTTGAAATGTGGCAAAACGAGTTAAGCTATAACATTACCACCCATCAACAGGCAAACAATTATCATTAGATTCGATAGTATATTATCGTTCAAGGGAAGCCACACTATAAACATGTGAAATGTTTTGCCTCTTATTGCTAGCATTACTTCGACAATTTTGTTGTGTGAAGAAACGAGCGCAACGAGACTGTGGTTATGCTTGTTTCGCTAGAAGAAAAATCGATCTGTTGCGACCCAAACAAATGCTCCCCATTCGCATAACCCGGCTTGCCAGAGGTATACTAGTCGTGCGTCACTATTGGGCGCCACGAAGATGGAAGTAAGATGCTACCACCAATATTAAAGGGATGTCATTAACTCTTTTAGTTTGCATTCGAATAGTCCCGTTTGAATGGTCCGCGTTTTTTTACCCCTCCGGCACAGTTTCCGGTACATGCAAATCCATTTCCCCTTGGATAGAGGCACCACGATACGGATATTATTCGACATGATGACAAAATCAATAATCGTTCTTGCAGGATTAGTAAGGTTTTTGCTGAATGACGTTATATCAATGCGATGTTTCCGTCTTCACCGAAATACTTTTATTGATACGTGAAACTATGCGCTGCTAGGGGGCATAAATTATAATTCTCAGAGGAAAAAATACCTTTTTACTACACTGGCGTACGCATTTTTATCTGGTTGACAGATCATTCGCGTACAGCGGTGAATTTCATCATATTGAGAAAACACTAAACTATTGAAATATAACACCTCTGCACGCTTTTACGCTATGGATGATTCCCAACGAAAATTAACCGAAACAAAAATCATAAAACAAAACATAGTCTAAGCACATGTCAACCGGTTTAACGAAATGAAGGCAGCACAAGTCACACAGTGATCTAATGTATTTTGCTATATCATACTATGATTAAAGACAAAGATACTGATAAGGTATCATATTACGTGGCCCATGATAACACGTTGTTGAATGATCATCACGAGGATGTGTGACAAATGTTATCACAGCTAAAATACATTTCCCACGTCAAACATGCAAATACAGCTCAATGGTCAGGGCATTTTTTTTTATTTTTTTAAAAATACAATTTCGTTGAATGATAAATGTTCCATTAAAAACTATTTTTCTACGTAGTATCTATAGCAACTAATAAAAAAGCAATGGTACTAATCGTCGTCATGGTTTCTTAACGCGAAACATAAGCAGCATACATTTGCTGGCACGCATGATTTAGAACAAAATACTTCGATCCGTCTCATCCCTATCTCGGTTTGATGGCCATGACCCGTATGCTCGGTTGATTGACATCAGAGCGATGGTCTCGAAAACCTAATGTAATGCCTATCATTATATCACCAACACACGGTTCTACTCCCACAGGATGACACATACCTACCTATGCATTAACTTCCGTTGTTTGCCAGCATTGTAGCGCCCTTTGCACCAATCAGTCCACCAATCTCGACCTTGGACATCCGGTACTGCTGTTTCATCACGCAGCCCTTAGACCGGACGGGTTCACTTCCAATGCGGTGCACCGGAACGCTCGGAACCGTTCGACAACTACTAGCGGTAAGCATGCTTTTGACAACCTGCCGCTCTGGAAGTGATATGTTTTCCAAGGAAAACTTTCGCACCCCTCCACGCCTACACCTTGCGTCCTAGAGCAAAGTTGTGTTTCTTTTAATCACCGAATCGGGTTCAAGGAAAGGAGAACACTGTTGCGATAACACTGCACCACTTGCTGCTAATTGCCATTTTACACACAACTAATCATCGATTAGGAACGGTGGAGGATAATCCATCCAATTGTACTGCTTACTTTCAGCACACCAATCGACCACGAAAGCTACAAAACATCATCTTTTTTGCGACAGCGCACGCACCCACTTCTTAACGTGTCGTCGCGCGTACACTTTGCTCACACTCTCTAATGCTAATCAAACACTGCACAGCGGTGCTGTCAATGGAAAGAAAACGTGCTCAATTTTTGATTGAACCTCTTCTGCTCGAATTCACGTTGAATCTTTTGCAAATTGTTTCGCACTCAAAATACCCCGAAAAGCGATTGTTCAAGCTATCCGCACGCAAACTGCACAAAAGTGCGAACCCCATACAAAAAACAGGATTAGATTAAATTAGAATTAGAATTAAAATTTAGATGCTTGATTAAACGAACTTGCACAATAAAAACCCAACTTTTTATTAAAACTGAATGCCCGTGAGAAAGATTTAATTAACTTTTAGTTTGAACAAACGAGCATACTCGGTAAAAAGATTGCATTTGAATTGACAGACCGGCATTTGCATCAAACATTATGTATTTCACTGAATCTAACAACACTGTTCGGAAGCTGTACCGAAACACCCACTGGAATATGTTATAATCGTTACAAAGTTTTATTATACCAGCTGATAACGATTATTATTATTATTATTAGTGATATTTACCAGAAAAACAAAATATCTAGTACATGTTTGACCACAGCACAAGTATTTACACGCAACCAATCCGAACGAAAATCGAATCACAACAAACCTGAACGTCAACAAAAACTCATTTATCCGTGCTGCCTCATCCCGGATGATACAACTATGCGCTATTCAGCAGTTTTCCAACAATTTGCCCGATTTTTCCACATTCGAGTAAATCGCGCACATGTAGCGTTTTTGCTACGCGAAGACATTTGACATATTATCTGACAGCGCTGACAGCAAAAGCAAAAGAAAACCAAAAATAGAAAAAAACACAATTCACCAATTTTGAGTTCTGCAAAGGTCCTGAAATTTGCGACAATTTTGTGGTTTCGGTGTATTATCGAAAATTCAACTGCAACTTCGGTGCCTGTTGCATTTGTGAACCTGGTAATGTGAAAAAGGTGGCTCGTCGATGAATGTGAAGGGAGCACACTTAGAAGAAGAGCTCAGCATCAGAGCAGCAGCAGCACTGTTGTTGCAAAAATAAGGCCCTGAAAAATCACAAATGGAGTAGAAAAATCTCGACAAAACAAAGCGCGTTCCGTTCTATCCACTACCAGCCAGTATCTTACCCCTGGTGCACCAGTAAGGCTTCGGCCTAGTGGCAAAATCTTTGTTATTCACGGAACGCAGTGCGTGTCATTGGAGCACCCCGACCAGCAGGAGCCAATAGAAGGGCTGATGTTACGAATGAGGTCCTTCAAAGCTTCAAGCACTGAGATGCTGCTTGAATTAATAACGAGCAGCTAGAATATAATTAGTCTCATCGATCTCGCTTATTTCGTATCGTTGTATGTCTCGAACTGCTAGTGTATTGAACGATACGGTTGATCCTTAAGCTACTACCAAACAGGCATTATCTTTTTCCAAACGCTCTGGACAGCTTGTTCCCGACGTACTTTGGAAGCCGTGAACGGTTAGAACGCATTCCCCAGAATGATAGATGAAATCGTTGACCGTATTGTTCAGTTCTTTTCGACTGGATTGGTGGAAAAAATCATTAAGGCTTTCCTACTTCTCTGCGATCGGTTTGTTAACTTCATCCTTTCTCTGTGTGAGGGAAACAACTACAAGAAAAAGGACGAAACGGTTGATGTGCTGTATACTAGCTGCAACTTTTTGGTGATCAACAAGAAGCACGATTTACTCATTAACTCAAATGACACTAAAAAGGTGATTCGAATACTTAAATGTGTAATTCAAGCTATTGTAATACTGAATGTTATTGAATCTATTTGCAGAAAACCGTGCAAACAATAATGCGGAAACAGTTTCCCGAATACGTACAAGATAATCTCACCCATGACTTCTACTTCGCACATCGGCTGGATTTTGCTACCAGTGGAATACTGTGCATTCCGCTGAACAAAAATGCATGCAAAGAAGTGTGTCAGGTATTTGAGGAACAGCGTGCCAGAAAGTACTATCTAGCGTTGCTCCGTGGACATACCGATTTTGATGAAGAAGTGATCGACATAGCGATAGGTAAACATTTATTTATATACCCCACTCGCGTGTTATCATCTCACTACCAACGTCCTTTTCCAATGTTGCAGGCGAGGATGTGCGGTTCAAGGATACAAGCAAAAAAATGTGTACCATCCTCGAGGATGAACTATGCCAAAATCCACGACGCAGTATAACGAAGGTACTGGTGCTGGATAGAGGCTACTACAATGGGAAGCCAGTCACCAAAGTGCTTTTACGGCCAATAACTGGTCGACGGCATCAGTTGCGGCTACACTGCTCGCAGATCGGCCACGTGATCGTGGGAGATTACACGTACAGCTTGAAAATCGACACGTCACCGCCACGCATGTTTCTGCACGCGTTTCGCCTAGTGCTACCGAACACTATCGAAAACCTCGATATCCAGACGGACGATCCGTTCACGGAGAAGGCACTCAAGTACAAGTGGAAGGTCGTGGAGCAGGTGAACAGCATTGCGAACGCTTTCGACATCATCGACTCATTTTAACATTTGTGGGAACCATGTAGAATATACTTTTGTAGGTCTCGTTCGTTCACGTTTAGGTTGGACCATTTCCGGCGCCGGTTGAATGTAAATATTCGATCCTTTTCTCGAATTTACTCACTCTAGAACAAATGTAAGGCCATTGATTGAGGTTAGATTAGAGCCGACCATTAATATTAACCCCGTGGCAAACTTACCGGACGATGAGGCAAATTTTGCTTTGGCAACCGATTTTGTTGAATGCAATCGTTAATCTAGGGGCAAAGTTAAATATCCGTGAAGAAGAACTGTGAGTCATCTGATTCAGAATAATGTTTATGTTCGTATTGTTCAACACGGTGACATATTGTGATGATGATTCCGGTTCTAACCAGAGGGGCTAGAGCAAGTCTAAACAAAACATTCCATTTCATTATTATCAACTACCGTATAAAACGTGGTAGGAAAATTGCAATAGAATGCAATCAAATCATAATATCCTACGCAGGGTAAAGAAACATTTATGCTAGTCAACTCAACCAAACACGCCGCTACTCTATATCACGTAATAAGGTAAACGTTGAAATTCAAAACGAATATTTATATTATTTTACGTTCCTTTTTCCCTTAGGCCGATTGCCTTACACATAGTGAAGGTGAAAATGGACAGTGTTAAAGAAGTCGCAGTAATACATCTTCCTTTATTCGTTAGATCTACAGACAAAAACAATTTTTTTAGGAAGTCCTAGAAAATTTCAAAATCGATTTTAATGTTCTGTTTTTCTATCCCATTTAATATTTCCATGCTTTTTAAAACATGAAGATGCGTGTAGATTAGAACCCTCGCGTGTAGAACAGAACATTATTATTATTTATCGGCGATCGATTTAAATACCGTTTATGAAATAGAAACAAACTTAGATAGCGATTTACTATTGAAATGATGTCGTTTTTCCCCGCCAGGGGTTACGTACTTTACAACACATTATAGGGAAATAATAGAAATTTAAGCAAATAGGTGCGATAAACAGCAAAAGACGACCATAGACATATTCAACCGCCAAGCGATATTAGAACGCAGAATCCTCATCATGCACATTACCTTAATGTAAAATGCAATAGATGAGCTTCTAAAGGGGCAAGAAAAGACTAATGTTTCGCTTACTACAATTACTAACACTGTTCACAAATATTAGACATTGCCTTACAATTAGGTATGATTTTTCTTGCTTAAGTAATCTCTGATTTACAAAGTAAGTTTATCTGAATATTATTTAACGGTTTATGTTGATAATTTATGTTTACGATTGGCTAATGCATACTCGAAGCAATGAGTTAATTAGTGTGCACGCTTATTTGCTATGTTGAATGTAATAAGGCATTACCCGCTAAACACGAAAAGCACAAGGTACGACCTATGTAGTTTGGCTATGTTACGCATATCCAAAAATTTGTTTACATAGTTTTGCATAATGCACCTGTTATTGCGATTGCAGATGAAGTGGAGACAATGTATAGGGTTAGTGAGAGGCAGACAATGTTGTAAGAGGCTTTCCGAAGAAGGACACATTTTGCATTCTTTATAGTATTACAAGCGTGCCCGACGACGGAAAAGAGTATTCAAGCGAGTTATAGCGGAAATTGCGGAAAAAACCAAACACAATATCAACAATGCATAGATAAACCAGGAACACAATTTGCCACGTACTTAAACATTTTGTACCTTTATCTAAACTCTGCGTATATTGCACTTCTCCCTCAGTCCAACATCTTTGAAGCCTAAGGGTCGATTCGCCACAACCTAAACAATCGTAGAAAAAAAGCATCCCAATCCTTGATCCCATTCCGCCAGTCTATGAAACCTAGTCAGCTTTGTTAAACTCTCTTAACTATTGAAATGGATGGAAAGTGGATAGAATTTTCAAATCTTATCTTAAAACATACCAATCGCGTACGACATTGAGCGAACGTGGTGTCTCCATATTATGGGAAACTTAACAGAAGAATTCAAAACACGCAACGAATGCGGAGAATGATCGATACAAAATAATGCAGTGTTTTTTGCTTGACCGTTAAACTAGATCGTACGTACTATAGGATCCCTACCGATCGAGACTTGTTGTTTGATTGTGTTTTATACTTGATCTACAATAGGCTGCGCAATTTATAACACTGTTTTGGTTCTAACACATATTGTTCAACTAGTTCAGGCTCTTCAAGTGATGATTAGGTTAAACAAACGTTGCATAGAAATTCGTACATAAATAGCTGAAAGGATCGTACTATTCAAAAACGATCAGAACAATCAAATGGAAGTACGCTCAGTCAGACGTGTCAAATGATGAAATATCGAATGAACACACTTGGCTGAGCTGAGAAACGTTGCACTATATTTTGTGAGTTGAACTGCTGCATTAGAAGATTTGCTGCGTTACGGAAGAACGATACAAATACTACCGAAGGCGGAGGATAATGTTTGTGATATCCTTTTGACTAAGTGGTGACCGGAGCAGCATTGTTCGCATTGTTTTTCCATCACTGCCATGTTACACTTAACATAAACCTCCGGAGCTAACAGTAAATGAAACGCGTAACTCGTAAACACATGCGTCGTATCTAACGATCGCCAATGATAATCTTTGTTTTATCTAATCAATGCAAACTCAGGAAGCAGTCAGTGGCGCAAACAGTCTGTTACCTAGGTCTATACGATCCATAAATGTACCCTGTTGCACATAACGATTTCTCCAGTGATCGCAGAGTTATACAGAGAATGTAAACGATCAGCTCAAACCAGCCATTCCATTCCGCCAGAATACCAGCACACATCTACATAGCAAAGTGGCGTCAACAGGTCTCGTAAACCCGGTACAATTTAGAGAAATAAGAGCACATCAATGGTAAAACCGCGGTACTCTGCAGTAGCGCTAACAATTCTTGTATTTCGTACCCTTCAAATAGTCTCATCCCTGACGAATCTAGCAAAACGATGTATAAAATCGCGGAAATGAAGAACCAAACTCATACACGCAGCCGAAACGAGTAAATTTGGGGGGGGGGGACAAAAGACCGTACACAAGGCAAGCGAATCTTTGCGCGTAGAGACTTAGTTCTCCTGTTTTCGTTCTTTGATTGTTGACTAGTAAGAAATTACAGAATATATTACAACACTCACACACGCTAAACTCGATTGCAAATTCATTATAAGAAGGCAGATATTTAGATGGGATAAATAGAGCACATACGGTCGTACGGAGAGCTGTTAAGGTGTAAGTAAGGGCGATTATATATAGAAACAAACCGAAAGAACCAAGAACAAAAATCGAATCCAGATTTTTTCTTAACATAGAACTTACGTCGAGAAAGTAAATCAAACCAGATAAGAAGGAAAAAGACAACAATTTATGTACGTACATTAAATAATTTCTTTTGAAAGGAAATAAAAACGCTTTTTGAAATCGATCCAAATATAAACATCGACAGTCTTTGTAGTTTAGTTTTGTTCAGTCAAAAAACAGCTACTTATACTAAAAGTACAATTACATTATCGAAGAATGCCTAGACTGGGGAAAACTATTTAGAAAATTGTGAATCTTCTAATTTGATAAACCGTAGATTGATTCCGTTTTAAGTTGGAGCATATCCGTTTCGGCCAAGGTAAATAGAGCAGTGTGATTCTGCTGTCAAACTTCGGGTATTTATGACATTTCATCCGGGCTGTTGGAATAAGCGGGCCCGAATAAGCGAGGTTCTATTGTTCTTTCGTGTTGGTAAGAAAACATTTGCTGCTGCTCTTCCAGCATTTTCAATAAATTTTTGCACTTCTAGTCGCGCTGTCAGTCAACAAACCAACCGTTTGCAGCCTAATTTGCGAAAATGATTGCTAACGCCACCGTACCACGATTGGCCACCGTCGCCGCTCAGGCTTTGCAGCGTCGCACGTACTTCTCTGTGTCGAGCAGCCTGCCCCAGGTTCGCGTATCCCTTGCGGTAAGTGTTTCGCAACAAGCCTGAGAAGGAATCACCCAAGACCTGCCACACCATAAATTAGTTGCCTCAAAATGGGTATTTTACTCACAGAATATTCTTCTGGTGAACAAGCACGGCAGTGCATGTTAGAACGATAATCTACATATTTTTATTTTTTACCTTTTGCATTACGTAATACCCCTTTTACGTTTTCTTTTCGTTTGCAGGAAAAAGCTGTGCATGGTCTTGCCATCTTCGGCGGAGTGATTGCCTATCCGATCTGGGTCATTACTCACGTCCGTGAGTACAAGGCAGGCAACTAAATGCTACGCAATGGAACATTCTAGTGATACACTGTAATCCCGGCGGCCCACAAGCAGTCATCCTTCCTCTTCGGTTCTCGTGAGGCATCGGAAAAGACCACTGTCAACAACCTGGTCTCAGTATGAATAAAATCAAATCTTGTGGATCGTAGCAAGTGTGAGTGTTTTTCATTGCATTGTAAAATGTTGGACTGTTGGAGTTTAAGTGATAAGGTAGGAAAATGTATGCTTCGATTGGATGTTTAATTCAACGCAAGAACATTTTAGCAAGTGTTAACCTGCAGAAAAGGCTCGTAGCTGATATCGTTTTGCTAATATTCGAATTAGTAATTTCTCAACTCTTTCACAAAACTGTTGATAAGGTTTCAAAAAAGATGCTTCTTTTAACGACTTCGATAGCGTGCCCATGTGCTTACAGTAATTTTTGTATGTATTTTTTTAAATTTGTTGTTTTTTTAAGTATTGACCAAAAATTCAAATGGTCAACTTATCGCCTACCATTGTGCGATAAATTCTGCATAAGCCGCGCTGGCATCACTGCCGGTAGGTCTGTCACTAATACAATCGAGCGCGATGATTGAATGTTGTGTTTATTTACATTCGCTTGATTAGCTGTGTTTTGTTATGGGTAGACCACGGTGTTGAGGTATATGACTAGAATAGTCGAAAACCTAACAGAGCGGTACATCTTTGATTATGATTATATGAAGCTTAAGCTTTAATAAACATAGAAGATTACAATCTGCTCCAGAAAGAAAGAAGAAGAAAGAAGAAGACCACGGTGTTCGAGAAGAAATATCGGTTGCTTTTCAGTGTCGTGATCATTGCGTCTCGTACTACCTGTCGGAGGTGCTTGTACTTTTATCAATCATTGTGTTTCTCTGTTCAGCGACAAAGCTGTTGTCGATAGGTAAGTGTCTCGAAAAGCAATAACCACGCTGTTCAACTACTCCTCTTGTGCAATTGTGCACGTTGCATTCCTTGCGTGTCATATGGTTTCCTTGTGTTTAGTGTTGTCTGTGAATTGAATTAAGATGATGTTTCCCATCAATAGGACTTAAATGTATTAGCACAGCTCTGTGACATTTTCTTTCCGCATTTCTTTTCGTTGTAATTCGATGATCCTCAAATGACCTTGAGTGTATAACATGGGTCCACGTTTGATCGCTGGTGAGTTGGTTTCGAATCTACCCTCCTACCATCATTCCGGTGCGCTATTGTATGAATAGAAGCCCTCTGCTGAGCTAACCTTGTGACAGGTTAACCTAGCTACGAGTTCTTTGAACTTGCGGCTCATGGCAAACCTCTTAATAGTACGTGTTTTGATACAAACGTAGTAATCCACCAGTTTGTTGCTACTGTTAGTTTTCCCGCATCGTGAGCAGTGGCGTATGAAGGCTTAAAATAAGACTTGAAGATATGGCAGCCGAATGGCAAGGCACGGAGCTGTATCAGAAATCTTGGAGTACCCTCTTTAATATATTGCGCATACGCAATACGGTACACAATCTTACTGTTGCTTACGTTGGCTTCTATAGTCGAGAGCAAATCAAATTAAATGTTTGTACTATTATTTCAAAGTTTCATTACGATGGATTATTACAGGATGATGTTTTATAGCAATACGGTATGGCCGTTCTTTCAGAATAAAAAAAAGTGCTATACATAATTGTATTGTGTTGTCCAAAGTACCTTACAAAACATATGGAGTAGGATGTCTGGCAAGAATTGAAACGTTCAATGGCTCTTTAAACTGGTCAACAACGTAACGTTTGTTTTATTTGTAAATGTAAGGGCCTAGTAACAAATATTTTAACCGGCTTGATTTTGTTCATCAAAGCTAAGGTATTGTGCGAAATGAAACACATGTGCGCCACAGGTGAAAAGAATCATGATCGGTATATGCCAAGCTGGCACGTCCACATCGCAACGCAGAACGCAAAACACGCGAAAACACGCTAAACCGTACGATGTGATAATATGCCCTTTGGAGGAAGAGAAGTCCCTCTCGGCAACACAGGGATTCCGATAAACAAATTACTGATGCAGAGAATGTGGACCACGTTTTCATACGGTGCCGTACGGGAGCTGTATTTCATTCATCAACGCAGCGATGAAGTAGCAAAGCGCAAAGCGAATGATGGAGTATGAATGGAATTCTTGAGTAGTTGGTGGGATGGCTGGAAAGGTATTGAGAGGAAAATAAGGTGGGAGAATGCAGAGCCGGTTTTATTTCTTTTTTGTGTGGCTACGGCAGTAAGGCGCCATTGGTTTAGTTTATTGTCTCCCTTGTTCTCTGTTTCGCCTTATGCTCGTTTGTTCCCTACCTTTAGCATTTGCTTTGTCACATTCCATATGTACAGCTTGCTTCTTCCTTCGTATACATGTATTGAGAAGAGTGGAGGGGGGGGGGGGGGGATGGTTAAAGGATGTAAATGTACAATATACAAAGTTTTTGTAAAATATTTCTTTTGAAGCAAGCATTATCCCCTCGGGCCGATCGCGTAGTACAGTCGTCAAACCGCACGACCAAACAACATGCCGTTCAAGGCTTCACTTGTCATATGGACTAACTATTTTTATATGGGTGAACTAACCAGACTTTCCCAGCGTACGGGAGACAACGGGGAGGCAGTCCGGATGAGAATTTAACTACGCCCGGGCTTTACAGGAGCCGGCGCGTTTATCCACTAGACCACCGATCTAATACACATACGTGGCTTACGCAGACCTTGGCGGATTATGGTTGTTGAGAAAAAGCAGAAGTAGCAGAATAGAATTTTTAATGTAAAAGGAAGAATATACTAGGCTTCTCGCGAACAAGATTTACCATATCCATAGATTTTAACGATGCTAGTGCCTTTAACTACCAATAACTATTGAGTTTAAGATACTTAATTCATGTAAACCGTTGTACAGTCGCTGCACTTCCACCGTCAAATGTAAAGGTAGCATGATTGATTATTGATGAAGTAAGGACTGGTTGTGATTAGTCACATTAGCTTAGATGACAAACGATGTGGCTTATGACTATTTCCTGCTCTAAATATACATAGAATACATGGAAGTGTACACACAGCTCTTGGTTCGCTGCCTGAAGCTAAACATAAGCTTCCTTCGGCTTCTGGATCAACTCCGTCAAAGTGCAAACAAAACCCTTGAAGATGTAAAGAGCGTTCACGGCAAGGGTGTGCGTACCAGTTCTCCCCGCCGTTTGGATGACGGCGTCTGTCTTATCAGGGTAAAAATGGTCGTTTCGGCCGCTAAAGCGGGCCCTCATTCGTACACCGTGCTCTCTCGCTTGCTCGTATCGGACGGATCGAGCACGGCAGTTGAAGCGTTGATTCCCCGGTGTTCTTCGGTGGAACTCGCTCAAGGCCGCGTCGATGGTCGGTTCGAATGGAATCTGTTTGACAATGGTGTGCTGCAAGCGCTCTGTGTGCAAGCGCCGTCGTCGTCATCGCCATCGTTCAGCATCGTCGCTATGGTACAGGTCAACACACATGCATGGCTAGCTGCATCGGTATATCCATAGCATACTACGACGCAGCAATCCACAGCGTGATCGACCATGGTACAGCATGATCGGATCGGCATACGAAGACACGGTCAGTTCGCTCGGAGCCCTTTTTAAATGCGGCACGTGGTGGTGTGTCAGGTTGCTGCTGCCAGTTTGTTAGAACGCTTGCAAAGGGTTTTTAACTTTAATGATCTTACTGTGATCTTGTGATCAATTCCGTTCGGTGGGTTGTTGGGAAATGTTATACGGTGAATTTTACGTAAATTAATCTTTTCACGTCTCCTTATCTTGCTTTCAGTTTAAACAAATATGTCCAACGAGGGTGTTTAAGAATCAGCATTCAGCCACAAACTACAGGATCATACAAAGCTCGGTTTATTGTAAAGTTGAACTTTGGAAGACAAGTGTGGACCGGAGATTCCAGCAGCAGAAGCGACAAGTTAGCGTGTTGTGTTGTGTACACCGAAAGTTGCATCCCGTAAAATTGCACGATGCATAAAACAGCGTACAGTGTTACCTTTGTTCGCCATGGCGAAAGTGAATGGAATAAGATGAACCTTTTCTGCGGCTGGCACGACGTGGGCCTTAGTGAAGAAGGTAAATCTTTATTAGAGATGTTAATGTCGTTTTCATAGACTGTATATTGCTAGTGCACCTTTAAGCCAGATGTGAACAACGTGACTATGTTTCGGATTTTACACACTGTTTGAATTCGAACCAGTCGTTCGATCTCGATGCATTCTATTTTTAGGTTAAGGCCTACCGATTTCAACAATGCATTTCGTGTGAGCCGGCTCTCGATCACAATAACTACAACAACCGTCTAATTTTCATTGCTTTGTTATTTTGATCAACAGTTTTGACGGTCATTAACAGAACAAAGTTCAAATCCCGGATGTCGGAGAGCTTTACCGAGTTCGTTACCATGCACACAGCGGAAGAAGTGTGCAGTGTCAGTTATATTGATATGTGTGTGAGCCTAAGTATAGGACATTATAAACAATTGCTATGTGATGTAATTAGATAAAAGGAAATGTATTACACTTGAATCCCCCAGTGCTGTAGCTTTAAGGAAGATGTTTCATGGTTTTGCTTAACAACTAGAGGAAGAGAGAATCAACTGACCAAAGGTGACACTAGCGATAGTGAAAATGGATCCACTCGCTTATCTCGCTAAAGAGAAGCACTATAACCGTCACTGACAATGAGCATATGGTCTACCGAAGAAGACGATTCAGAGTGACCTTGCGTAGATAACACAACTAATATACCATTTCCTTCCGTCCGGTTCCGCAGGTGAATGGGATGCCCTAGAAGTGTCGGCTGCAGCACTGAAGCGAGAAAACATGCGTTACGATATCGCCTTCACATCCTGTCTACGGAGAGCTAACCAAACGCTCGACATTATTCTGAAGGAGCTCAATCTTACCGACATACCTGTTCGGCAGCTGTGGCGCCTAAACGAACGTCACTACGGTGCCCTAACCGGGTTTAACAAACGGCAGATGGCCGACATCTACGGCGAGGAACAGGTACAGGTGTGGCGTCGTAGCTTTAACGTACCGCCACCAGCCATCGAACCGACCAACCCGTATTACCATGCGATCAAAAACAATCCCCGGCTGCGACACATTGGCGAGAAAGATTTTCCCACGACCGAAACACTCGAAACAACGATGGAGCGAGTTGTACCGGAGTGGACGGATTCTATCATACCCGAGGTTCGTGCCGGTAAACGAGTACTGGTTGTGGCCCATGGAACCAGCTTACGCGGTTTGGTGAAGCACATTCAAGGTAATTTGCAATGTTTTACCGATATGTGGGTTTAGCTACGAAAGATGTTCAAATTCTGTCCGATACGATATATTAGTCGATTGAAATTCTGGTGATGGTTAAAATGAAACTAATATTTTTCTTTTTCAATAACTATCTTTCCTCATTCTTTTGCATTGACACACGCACACTCGGGCTGTTGTGAACTAACTAAAACATGTTATGTACTAAACAATTAATTCATTTCATACACATCGAATTCTGTTCATCGTACCGTAAACACGTGCAAACATTTGTCGCTCCACAATACTTATCATCTAAAGGTATTTCAGACGCGGACATCATGAAGTTCAACCTACCGAACAGTATTCCGTTCATAATTGATTTCGACGAGTCGATGAAAATGGTCGGTGGCATACGGTTCTTGGCGAACGACGATACGGTGCTGAAGGCAATGGAAAAGGTGGCTTCGATCGGTGGAAAGTAGGAAAATGGAATATGTTAAAAGGTTCCCCCGGTATCCAAACGGTTACCGCTACTCTACCTCATACTCAGAAACCTTTTTCTGAATAGGTGCAACGGTTTCTTTTACCAATCTTCGATTACTGGAGTTTTTGTTTTTAGATGAACCGCGCGTTTGCTTGTGTTTTTTTTTTTGTTGTAATTATTATGATTTATTGTTGTGTTAGAAAGCCAGCTCACTGATCGGTATATTTCATAAATTCGTATTCTCTAATATTTACAGTAATTGTAAAGCAAAATTTATTAAGAATAGATAAGAAGCTTCCAACTTCCTTTGCAGTCGTTGGATCTGCAATTTAAAAATTACACAATATTTTACACTATTCTCTTCCGTTAGTTCTAGGAGTGCAGGAGTAGCAGGAGTATTATTATATCGTATTTATATCGATAACTTCGTTTACATCGGATAAATTGTGTAATGGGCCAATAAAACATGGTGGTGCGCGTATGCGTGTATGTAAGTACGAGAAATAAAACCATTTGTAAATTAATGTTATAGAGTTTACATCAAGCGTCAAGTTTACATCAAGTGTCGAGAACAAAGTCCTGAAGTCATAGATGACTTCACTATCTTCACCAGTATGAACAATATTAAACCTTCTTTTGCCCCCCTCATGTTTCCACGGATGTTAATAGGTGCTTGTTCTTGAAGGAGCCTTTGTTTGAGGTTTGAATTCGAATATTATATTTATATACATATTCATAAATACTATTTCTTCCTTTTGCATAATCATAACAAAAGTCTGACAGTATCTACTGCAACGGGGTCTTTGGTCGAGATTAGATTTGAACTAACGACCTACAGTGTTGCAGACTGATAGGGTTGCCTTGGTTCGAAATATTACATCACTAAAGATTATTGACTCTGTTTGATGGATTGATTGATGTTGGCATAAGTGCGTTCAACAGAACTCTTGACGAATGCAAATGATTACTAGTTGCCGGCCGTTTCAAGTGCACACTCTGCCCAAGAGTTTGAAGAGCTCTTCAATCGAGTTTATTTAAATTGAACACATTCAAGCGATAAGAATCGTGTAATTGTGCAAGTGAAACCCTAAAAACTTGCTTTAACTTGCCATCGTTTTTTTTTGTACCTCTCCAATTGGTATGTTGTGACTACGGGACACAAAGCAATATAGATTGCAAATGATTCGAACTTAATCGTCCTGCTCATTGATAAATGAGGTTACTTGAGTTATTGTTATCGTTCAACACGTGTATTTCACGTTTTTCACTGAGTGTACCCCCATAAACGATTTATTATCGTTGAAGCACTTCCGAAGGCATTTGTGTACCTTTCAAATGAACGATTGTTAGCTACTACAAGCTGATAAGAACCTTGTAAGGGAAACAAACCCGCACCATGAGACAGAGATCTGTCGCTCAGTTTGTCCAGTGTTCGCTTTTTGGTATGATCATGCATTTTTAAAAGGAATTGTATAAGAGAATCTACAGTCCTTTGTGTTTCGCTGTTAATTGATTATGTTTTTTTATGGAATACCTTTTCGTAAATATTAAACGAATTGACTATTTGGATTCATAGCTTATTATTTCCTGCATCCGATCATCGATCGTTGATCTGGCGGGAAAAACTTTACTGCTGCTTTTTATTGCTCAGTTTTCTATCCTTCTCTTCCTCTGACTCTCCCTCTCTCCCTCGCCTCAATAATATTCTGAGTAGTAACGAAATAGCAGGATCATTATCATTTTTCACATTTGACCGATTATTGTTTCATCACATACATTTGATTGTCAAAAGTATGAACTATTGAAGATTAGGATTACCAAGCGGGCAGATTAAAAAGAATCGAATTGTCGAATGCATACTGTATACTATTTGCGTGGTGTTTTATCAGTACTTTGATCGATCAATTCGCAATCGATCAACATACCTTGCGTTCTCTTCACCTCGAGGTTATATTGACACGTATATGAGGAAAGATTACACAGCTGAGTTCAGTCGCTAGTGTAAAAACCGGCAATGCTATCAAATTGTTGCATAACAGGTATGGCTCATTCATTCATATCTAGCACTTGAAGAGAAAAGAAGCCAATTCTTCATTTCGATATTGTTTAGTATGAGTACACTGTTACATTGTTAACTCTAAGTATATTATTATAAATTTTTTTACATAAATTCCAATGCATGAAACGTGTTCCATTTATTTATCGTTAATAGCATCTCAACTGGGTAAGTAACTCGTGTTGTTCTTGCATCAGATGTTATCAAAAAGCGATGTACCGAAAATATGTCTTCATGGGTAAATTACGTGCAAAGGTAAATACAACTACGATATTGTTTCTTCTTCTGTTGTTAGTCTTGAAAAGTCTTATATAGTACAGAAAACATTCACAAGGTAAAACATGACAATGAACGAACTATTGAATGACGAATATTCTTTGGCGTAACGACCTATGCGGTCATGCCCGCCTACATAGACTTACGAGACTTATTTCTACCACGCTGCCGGATAGTCCGGATCCGGATTCTGACAACATTGACTTTTGGTACTAAAATATGGGTTAATATTGCTTTGGTTCTTTGAGCCTATTGGTTTAGTTTAAGAGTCAAAACTCTCGGTTTTAATGAATTTCAAAGCTAATTGACATCCAGATATTGATGGATTTTTTTAAAAGTAATATCTCACACGCTTTTTATGATGAAAAGTGTACAAAACGAGTGGACAAAAGCCTTTTACGATAGAAACGGTTGAAAACTGAGCTTAACTGAAAATTCCTTGAAAAACGAGACAGTTTAGTATACATTAAATGGAACAAAAATCTGCAAACATTTCATATTCAAAGCACATTTAAAGCATTTGTTCAAACAGTAACCCGTACTACGGCTAGGTTCTTGGCTCAGCAATAGGCTATTAGGAGGCAATAGCAATAGTAAAACGACGCCATAATAAAACGTGTAGGTTGTGGGAAAGCAATAAAGTTAAACAAACTTTAATCAGTATTCTGTACATATGGGAGGAAAATTACATCTTTTAAATGCCCTAGAATATTGGTAAACCATGCTTTCATAATAAGTATTAGTATACTGACTCCCTTACAAGATAAATTAATAAGTAATGGCATTAGGAGACGTGTCGACTTTGTGCTAAAATTAATCCAGTCGTGAAACCAATTATTTTGTTTTCTTTTAAATTGTATACAAACAAGCTTATCGCATAATGAGTTTTTGATATAACGAGTGATTAAAAGGTCCACGGTAGTTGAAGTGGTTGGGATTGGTAGTGTCATCAGTAGTAGTTGACTCTCGCTCTTTTATAAGTAAGAAAAGATTCTACATATGTAGCAGCCAAGAGTTCTGGCGGCAAACTGGGATACAGTATAAACAAATGAATGTGGGCCATGTGCTATGAGAACGTGTCTTTTTAATGGCATCGACATTTTCACCGTAGAGTAACAAATCGCTCATAAAATGGAAAAATGTTGTGCGACCTAATTGCACTATTAATTAATTCAACGACTGTTCACGGTTTGCGTTCGTTATTCAATTACGATTTCGTCTTGCGATAATGTTCGATAATCCACCACCCCGCTATTTTTATCATCGACCCAAGCATCAGACTCCTACTGAACCCAACAAAAGGCGAATGGCTGCTTTATGGCTTGCTTCGGTGATTCTGACCTCGCAAATTATAGCGGATCTGCTTCCCATCGTTGATGGTTGTATTGTGGTGCAATGCTACGAGTACGATTCTTTCACTACCTCTTTTTGGTGTCAACAACCGCTGTTGGGGATGCCGGAGAAGAGTTATGCAGGCGAGTTTAAGAAAACTTCGCTCAAAAAAATATCTAGCAGCTGTCCAAACTGCGAGGAAACTGTTTCAAGTGAACTTTCCGGCCAGCCGAACAGCACGTTTCGACGCACATTTCATCAACAGAGCTTGTCGGATAGTAACTTTTAAAGCTCTATGTGCCATTAGCGATTCTTCAAAGAACCAAAAAAAAAAAAAAATAAAAAGAAAATAAATTGTGTCCGTAACAAACACTCTTAAAACGTAATTTTAATGCATCTTGCACTGCGCGGTGTTTCACGGTTACATCACTGTCCAACATGAACTGCAAAA
>KB677214.1:0-18812 GCA_000349165.1 Anopheles christyi | reverse complement strand
TAAAAAGAGCTAATTTACACAACACTACTCCTGTGATAAATTAAGTGTTTGTGATATAGCGGCTTTAACGCGTCGCCAATGTACAGCTTCCTCTCCAGAACGACTTCGTAACTTACACTGCACTGCACGTTCCCTTAGAAAAGGTGTAAATTTAACATTAATCGTTGCGACAGCTTTCCTCCCCTACTTCGCACGGAAACACGGCAGGGTGTCTTGTTCTGCAATAGATCTTGACCGACCTACCGGAGCTCACTGAAAGCCAATTGGAAAAGGTAGGCCTGGAGGATTAAAAAAAAACACTTACCCACCCAAAGCACAAGGGGTGCACGTTTTCATTGTGAAGATCCCGAGTACCAGGCAAGGGAGTTAATGGCATGCTCAGTTTGCGCAATGACCAGTAGCATAAAGGTGATTAAATTACTCTTCTAAGCACCACACCGCACACGATCATCGCCCACGCCTGTGAAGTGTATTTATTTATATTCCCAACATACACACACGCACGTTGTGTTCTTTCCGTTCCGCTTTTTATTTGCCAACCGCAGCCACCGCTGGAAGAAGCATGACTCTCAACGATGGTAGCTTCCCGTGGTAAGGAAGGAAAAACACTTTTTATTAACTATTGCCGGAATAGCATTCGCCACCGCCAGTAGTAGTCAATTGGTCGCTAGGGAAAGAAAGATTTATATGGCAGTCGCACTATTTAGTTGGCCGTAAGCACCACGCTCATCAATACGGCCGGCAAACGTTCAACCGCAAATTTATGGCCGCAAATAAAACGCGCTTCCGTTTACATCCGCACCATTTACGGGACGGGAGTGATTAGAATAAAATCTGCTTATTGAAAACGGTTGTTAAAGCGAAATTGAGCTATTGGATGGAAATAGCGTATTGTATTTTATTACTCTTGTGAGAGTTAGTTACAGTAATACTTGTGTATTACTGTGTGCTATTTTGTGTAAATTGAAGACACAATATGCGACATATAGGTTTTCTTAACATTTTTAATTCTTCCCGTTTATCAGTTTCTTGAAAAATATCGATTTTAAACAAAAGACTACATGAACTGTTCAAATAAAGCGACGAACCGCATTTACTAGTCGTACACAGTAAATGGTTTGAATTGATTTTAAAACATTGGTATCAACAGTAAATTTACTTATTTTACATTTTCTCTTATAAAAAACACAAACTAATGCATAAAAAGGCCAAGATAATATGTGTCTGATAAAAATTAAGTGTGGTTTCATTACCACACCGTTGCTTTTGATGTTTCCTTTTTTTATTTGTTTGGTTGCTTTTCGTTGTTTAAAACCTCAAAAACGTGCCAATGTGTAAGAAATCTTTAATTTATATTCCTTCCCATTTTACAAAAAGAACCCACGATCGGACGGTTCTGTCGTCGTGAAGTACCTTTTCCCCCCTTAATTGCTTTCTGCGTGAAAACGAGAAGCATGTACTTGGTCAACGTGCTTTCGATTTGTTTGTTTTGTTACATTTGATTTCCTTTTCTTCGACTCAGCTACATCGGAAAAAAAAGTTTTCATATCTTATTAACGTTCTGTAAGGTATGCTTTGTAGCGGTCTTCTTGTCGTGAACAAGATTTAAAAGGTTGTTGTATGTAAAGGTTGGGACAGAGGCAATGTCGGGACTCTTAATTTGTAGCTAATTTGAACATCGGTTATCAATTAGTCGATTGCTGGTATTTAGTTGGAAATCAGAAACACACTTTGATGAATATTGCACCTTCGTTTGTCAATACTTTTTTCGTTCTGCGTTGTTTATTTTTATAACTAAGATTCATTGTTTGTAAGATAAAAATATAATAAGTATAATAAATGATAGTAAACGTTATACATTTAACATACTCAATGCTACGGATTTTACAGTTGACTAGAAATACACGCCGATCAGAAAGATAATTTAAATGAGATTTTATAGGAAATAAAATCAGTTTTGAAAACACACAACGAAAACAATACGCGTTTACCGCCCAATCGGGCATGATTTGTATAACAATATTTTTGCTGCGGCTGCTGCCGTGCCGGAAGCTTGGTGAATGATCTTGTTTCAACGGTTCGTGACAACACCAGCAAAGCTATGAGTGTTTAGAGGATCCCAATCCTTTCGGAATGGTGGGCTAGGGGCAAACAAGTATTTTGTATTTAGCAAGGAGCTTGGGCAAGCATAAAAAAATGGACGATGTAGCGAGATGTGCATAGCGGTTTGGGCAAGCATAAAAGTGAAACAAGTGGCAGACGAAATACGAAACAATAATCAAAGAAAACAACACAATTGATAGCAGCTTGGCCACCGTCAGCGGATTGATCCACAGGTTATCCGTCATAAGCAATCAACCCCGAAATAAATAAACATGCCTCGATCCACTGGGTACTGTTACGGGTGTTCAGCGATGATGGATTTAAGTAGGAATGAAACGAGTCACGGCAATGTTAAAAGCCACATAATGCCGAAGAGGTATAAACAAGCTCCGGTAGCTGTGTGCTAGCAGTTTTTCGTAATGAAGTGGATGACTTTCGCCTACTTTTTACACTTAATTTCTACCCAACGATCACTTTGGTAACGAACGGCGAGCATTATATCTGATGCGAAAAAAAAACATATATCATCATTACAACTCATCAAATTAACAAAATAAATTTTAGGCAGGTTTCATCGTTGGGAAAGGTGCATAAAAACGTTTGCCATTAGTTAGGTTGTGTATTTGATCAGCCCGATGGTCTTATCCTGTAAAGCGGCCGAGCGTGGCCCAATTCTCATCTGAACTATTGTCCCACCTTTGCAAGGACTGACTATCCGGCTACGTAGTAATTGTAATTCATCAGCAAATTGTCAAAGGTTGTAAGAAACGATAAGGGAGTCCAGGGATGTACAACGAAAACTGGAGTGCTTGGATGGTGCGAAAAGTAGGTGACTGTCCAAAACGAGGGCTATGGAGGAAGTGCAAAGAAAGCAAACTATGCTGATGACGACTACAATAGGAGCGAAGCGCGTCCAAAGAAAGATATCTTTGCGTATGGCGCACCCAACAACTATCTTTTCGCCATAAGACAATAAAAGAAACGAACAAGAGTCACCGCGAGAGTGAGCATCGTTCGAATAACAAAAAATCACATAAGATGCGAGAAAAAAAAGGTTAATATTCGTCAAAAAAGTAAAGAAAACAGTACGGCAGAAGAATGTTGCGTTTCACCGCATGACGTATGACTTCCAATTCCTTCCCTCAATCACGCTTTACACGCTGTCCCTTCCCTTAGCGGTGGTTGCTTCATGACCTGACCCATCAACATCCACCCTCGTACGAATTGACAACAAAACCAGACACAAAATGTGTGCATGGGTGTGAGAGAGAGAGAGAGAGAAACGGAAAGAGAATGAACGAGATGAATGGCAAAAAGAAAACAGACTCCCCAAGATCCGCGAACTAGATTTGACCGATCTTTTTGACACTTGGGTACGTTGTGTTTGTGTTTTCCTTTTTTTTAATTTTTTATATTTTCGTGCCTGGTCGAAGCCGTTTTGTGACTACGTTCCACTTTTTTTTTCGGCTGAGAGAACTTTGACTGACTTCCCAACTCCGACCGGCTTGAGACGAGAGTTGACTCGAGACTTAACGATGTTCGAGTCTCCCCGTGCACGCTCACACACGCTTACACGCGTTTTGCGCGATCCGTAACCAAAAACACGCAGCAGTGGGTCTACGGCGCGGTCCCATATGGTATGGTTTTTTGTCGTTTTTCACCGGAAAACTTCCAATTTTCGCGAATCTTTTGGTACTGGTGAGAAGAAGACGAAGAAAATGATCGATTGATATGAGAACGATGCTGAAAGAAGTAGGAATTCTAACCTCATTGTGAAGGAAGCAATTCAATGAACCTAAGATCAGCTGTTTATTGCAGTGTTGCCAATACATTGCGCGCCTACATACAAACACATATGCAGGTGTGTGTTGACCCTATAGTAGTGTATCAAAAATCATTCTGAGCAATAAAAATCAGCATGTCAACTTATTTGTTCTAACGCTTTCCTGGCATTCATATAAAATTCAGTACTAATAAATGCATTTTCTAACATGCATCGTTCATGTTCGTTTTTTAAGCAGTAACAGAATTTGAATTAATTTATTTCTTGATGCAATGAGTTAAAAGGGAACGAGAAAGTAACGTGCTTCTACGCGTGATGTGGTCACCTACTGCTTTCGTTCAATCTCGCGCCGTCACAGTGACGAAACGTACGCGCGTACTGAGCCACAATCATTCGGGCTAAATTGCTGGATGTCGGGGTTGATCGCCCGGTCCCACGTGCATCTTCGCGTTCACTCACACTTGCTTACACACGATGTGTAAGCTTTGGTGGTGGGGGGTTGGTGTTAGCTTTTAGTTGTGGTGGTGAGAGACTTTCGAGGTGAACCAAGGTAACGTGCACCAACGGGTTGTCTTACTCTAGCGATCATGTGGATCGGCTCCATGGACGTAGATTGGACCAATCTCGGATGGGGCGGAGCAATACTTTCCCCCCCATTAATGCATTTTTCAAGGGGTTGTAATGATAATGCGGCAATCGTGCAAATCATTTCTACATCTTGGAAAAGAGTGCGGCAATATCGGTCCTCCAGAGGGTGTCTAGGTGGGTGGACGTCCCTCAATGATATACCAGCAGAGGGCTTCTATCTGCAGTAAATCAAACATTACCTCTCTATATTACCTCTGCGGGCACTCCCTACGGTATCGCAAAAAGGTCCACTATCGGTCAAGGCGTTCGTTGCTATCCGTTCTTCCACCTTCACGTAGGTACCTCGCCCAACTATTTGGGCTACAGCTACTACGCAACCGGACTGAGCATAGACGGCGCGCGCGCGCTCCCGACGAGCCTACCTTATATGGTGCGCTCTCCAAATATGGTACATCCGAACTGGCCAGCCCCGAGAACCAGCGTACTGTCCAAACAATCGATCGGCGAACTTGCTACTGTTGTCGCTACCATTCGATGGATGCCGAATACCCGTGGTAACCGTCCTCGATGGCTTTGGAAACTGGACGAAGGTATCATTTGGTAGCACAAAGTCGACCCATGCGCCAAGCGTGTGTCGTCAGAGTGTCTATTGCGTAAAGAACATCTCTGAAGGGCGTTCGTGTACTTGGTTCAGGGCTTAGGTTTTGTGTGAATTTTACCAAGCATTGCCCAACTTATTGAAGGATTTTATTTTTTCAATGGAAGATGCTCTGCGTCAATTCAAGAGATAGTATCCGCAAATAGCGCCCCATTTGCATTTCTGATGAAGCCGCTCACACAGACACACGAACGGCGTCTATGTCCTATCCTCAGCATCTTTTTCAATTAACCGATTAGCACAAATCATTCGACAGTGGCCGCTGCGAACAACATTTACCAGGCAGTGTACGGAACTGAGATACTCGCACGAGCCGTGGGTGTTGACCGGTCGCTTGTTGGGCGGAATCGGTTTTGGATGTGCATGACCTTTTATGGTCTGGATTGCCGGATGGCGACACTCGGGGACTTATAGATCTGTTAGTGAGAAACGCATCAGCTGCTGAAACGTTGGTTAATAATCGAATAATCTTCCCAACGGATTCGTTTCAGACATTGGACATTAGGTGCGAAAGAGTGCAGTGACCTGAGATAGTTTTGGGTATTTTGGAGTAGGTTTTTGGTGGAGCTTTTTACCTTTTCCGGAGACTTACGCCTGATTAGAACTAATGTTTTCGTCTGGACGATAATAAAGCCTTGTTAATGTTGTTGCGTGTTGTGGATATCGTGTGAAGAAACCGTGTAACAATGTTCCGGGATATATTTAATATGTCCCTTGTCATAAGTTATCTTGAAGATGTTGTCAAAGTGTTCGAGATGTACAGTCGATCGACGGATTGATGCTTTTTTTAAAATGTGCACCATAACAAAAACATGTGTGTAAATGTATCACCACTCTGGACCGTTTTTGTAGGCTTTCCCTGATTTATTGTTTGAAAAATTTGAATTAGGTTAATTGTGAGTGTTATTTACCTGCTCTGTTTTATTATTATTATTTTTTTGTTATTATTTAAAAGCAATCCATGCACAACGAAGATACAGCAATATTTTGAAAAAAGATAAATTTAAAGTTAAAGAAGTAAAACAAAATCTTTCATTCATATATTACCTGGTTAACTTTCACCAACACAAAATCCAATCGGTCATCGTTATCTAGCAGTTTTCGACTCGTTCATCGATATATAACTAAAACGTTCACATCGTGGTTGATATTGTGTGACCAACATATTCCGTTGTTAGGAGTTAATGGAGTAGCTTTCCTTCCCTCCAACCAAGAACCTACTGGACTTTGGAGACTCCCTGGCGCGTTACTTCCCATTGCAGTTACCGCCAAAGAGCACAGCGGTACGAAGAGCTGAGCAAAATAAATTGGGCTGCATGTTTGGGCGCGTGTGTGTGTGTGCACATTAATGCATAACAATTCCAACGTGCACTACCGGTTTTGCTTGCTGGCGTCGTAGATAATAAACTATCACACAGTTTCCTGTGTGGGGCAACATATCTTCATGGGATATGCTTTGCACTGTTATTTCAATGGTGCTGTTAGATTTCTCGTTTTCTCAACCTTCCCAGTGCGCTAACAAGCAAGGAAAATGCGAGAGCGATTGGGCCTCCGATTGGGTCGAGAAGCTAGGCCGGCAACAATAATCTACTTTTAATATGCACACGCCCGGCAGCTGCAATTGCCTTCGTCTTCGGTTTGCCTTTGTTGATTGCGGTGCAGCACAAAGGATTTTTTTTTGTTTCCTTTTGATGCAACAGATGATGCCTCCCGCTTTGTGTGCCCTATCGTTTGGGATTACGGGCGCATCTTGGGTTAGTTGGAAAAGGATGCGTTCCTTCATTGGCCGAATGATTGTGTTGAGGCTATTGTTTAGGGGTTTGTCGCTTTGAATGCGTATGCGCATTATGCATTGCAGCAGAATGGAAACATCGACGGCATGCAAAGAACAACCGAGGATGGCAATATCTGGAACGGTAAGAGCTTGAGCTTTGCAGTTGCTCTCGATTTTGCGATACACGTTATCATCGCAACTATCCACAGAGAGGATTTTGTACGCGTTTTGTGCTTTTTAAGTAACAGTTGAACGTTTCTCTGATTTATTTATAGCTATGTAAATATGTTAAATACCTTTCATCACTCACATTTTAACATGTTGTACAATTTCATGTATTGAAAAAAACACAGATTATCAACGCTTTGAACATTTATTGCATTACTATTTAACTAAAAAAGACTTTAGCTTTGCTTTACTCACCGGATAAACACACAAATGAAATTGCCTGAAGCTTAGAATAAGGTCTTAAGGAATATTAATTATTAATGCGAGGTTTGTTTTGCTTTCACCTTCGAATCAACTCATATACATAATTATTTTTGTTTTTTCAATTGAAAATCGATCGTTACACTCTTGGTGGATTCTTTGAAAAAATATAGTATCCTTTTTTTCTCCATACCCCCACTTTTCCCTATGACTTATACACACCAGGTGAAGCTATTTGCATTTGCAATCGTCCAACCACACGAGCGGGGTGATAAAAAGAAATCAAGAAACCATCCCGGATACTCAATTGCCAAAGCATTCCGATCGCTTCCGATGGATCCGGCGTTTTCGCAAACGCATGGCTAGCTTTAATGGTGCGGCACCTCCACTTTCTGTTGATCCTTGCCGCAAGGTAACGAGACTAGAGTGTCTTCGTTCACGGCTGGATGCATATTCAGGGGTGCGCTCTGCAATGAGATAATATGGTGTAGCGACGATACTTGTATCGCTTCCATGCTACGCTTTTCAAGTGTGCTCTAGAAAACGAATAAAAATAAAAATGCATACACGCACGGCACGGCACCGCGCGTAGGAGTCAAATGAATGTTTTGCCTTTTTTATCTCCTCTGTGTGTGCTTTTGCCGTTGCGACCGATATTGAAAACTGCTTCCTGTGGGGCTTTCTGAGTTTGAGAAATCGTGCACTGTGGAAACGGGAAGCTTTCGCGTGCAAAGAAAAAAAGTGCAAGAGAAAGAAGACAAGAGGTAGAATAATAAGAATTAAATTGAATTAAATTTATTTATTAAATGAATTTAATAATAATGATAATAAAAACAAGCAACGAACTGCTTACATTTGCAGACCCGTTTCGCGACAACGACATCTCGCCGTCCAAATTGCTGAACTGGTACAAGACTGCATTAAAAAAGGGGTGTGCAGGGCAAGACATTTTGTCGCTGGAAAAGATTTTTCCTTTGCGAATGATCTTGCCGTGGAATGGGCGGGATTTGAAGGTGAAGCGGAGGATGGTTTTAGTTTTGCTTGTAGTTTGTCTTTGAATTTTTCCCGTATTCTCTTTTTTCTTACTGCGGTTCGTAATTGCGACTGAAATTGGTTTTCGATTGTGGCCAGCGAACGTATAATGCAGCGCTATGTAAAGTAGAACTGTGGTTAATTTAATTTAATTGACCCAGCTGCAGAGGCAACTCACAACCATTGTTTAATGGATTGTTGTGTCACGTGGCTCGATTTTAAGGGATGGAATTTAATAATTTGCATGTACTCTAATCGTATTTCCGTGTACATTAGTGGCTCGTGCACGTTTTTTGCTGTTTGTTTAATTGAAAGGAAAAGTTTATGATGGCGCTCTTATGTAAATTCTACCGAATAAACGAGAAGCCGTAGTTTTTTTTTCTACATGGAATTAAACCGATAATATATTTTAATAATAAAAATAAAATGGAGCTACTGCTTCTACAGTTGTTATTAAAAACATTAAAGCGTTTCTACCGAGAAAATGTTAGTTTTGTGACCTTCTTCCCTCGCCTAGGTATAGGTGCGAACGGTGATCACGGACAGAATCATTTTAGCGACTTAATTGCATCGTTCATGCATCTATTTGTCTATTAAATTCAATCGTCAAAGGCCACTAGTTGATCGATTGAATCGCTGACGTACGATGCCATGCTACTGTACCAACCGATCCTTGGCCTTTGGCAATGCGTAATTGGCCGCCGAACGTTTCGCACCAGCATTGCATTTTTAATGCATTGCTCGGTGAGCGAGTCGTTCAATGCGAGTGAAGTTTGAGTTTGTTTCGATTTTGCAAAGGGTGCAACTGATCGTGCGCATATGATTGAACTCAAAAATGGATCTGTTTCGTGATGAATGTGTCCGATGCATATCAGGTGACATTTGTCGAAAAAGTACTGTACTGATCACACTAAAATGAATGCAAAATCTCATTGTACGACGGGATCCTACGTTTTTAAACGTTTGCACACTTTTTTTGTAAAATTGTTATTCATAATTTTATGTTCTCATTCTTATGTAAGCACAATGTTTTGGTAGTCTGTTCCTCTATTTTATTTTATTTTAACATTTGATTTATGAATTTAACTGTTACATCTTGCTGTGGGGACTGTTCTGCTCTTCTATCTTTTTTTGCATTCAAGTTATACATTTAATTGCTACATCTTGAAGGTTTAAATATTTGTGTAAACCAAAAACATTTGTTTCTTTTTTATTTCTATAAAGATAATTTTACTTTGTATTGTATTTATCCTTTTTTGATTTTGTCTAAATTTCAGTGCTGAAACTCCATAATTTTTCTTGGCTTTTTTTCAATAGATTGTACTAATTAGTTAGCAAAAACTTAAATTTTAGATTTGAATGGTTATTCGTGTGTCATGAAAAATACAAACAGCGATGAAATGGAAAAAATATGTCTACGTGCGCCAACAAACAACAACGCAACAGTAGAACGCAAAAGTGTGTCTCGATTGTTGCCTTTTTTTTGTGCGGAGAAGCTCCACTTGATGCATTCATGAAAAAGATTTTTATGTCTACTCCACACCTTCAGCCTAACAAACTTTGCGGCAGTGCAAATATTTGCGATTTTTGTTGCACTTTTCCCTTTATACTACCCGCGTAAACTACCCTACCCTTGCACATGCTCTGTTCCACGATCATTGCTACATTGGGACATAAAATGTGTGCTCAAAAATAAACAGCAACAATTTTAATGATCATGATTCTTTCCCATCCCAAAGGGTTGTTTGTTCGGCTAAGTGGGACGACGATTTGCAAAGGACTCGGATATTTTGTGAAAATGTGTAAAAGCTTGCAGCGCATCCCCCCACATTGTACGCAAGTTAAGTGGGCAGCAAACCATTCCACAAACCCTTGGAACCCAGAAAGTCGGTTGACATGCGGATCGCAAACGGCAAACGTGCAACCAGAGGCAAACACGCTCCGAACCGTTCAAACGGGTGCATGAATGCAATAAATGACATTGCCGAGTGAAGTTAACAACTAATCAAAGTGAATTTTATTACATTTCATTGATTTTTACTGGCCCCGGCGCTGGCATGAAAACTATTTAAACTTTTCAATTAACATTGACAATAAAACTGGCTGAAATCTCCGGGAGTTGGCCAGAGTTGTTTCTTTTTCTCTCTTTCATTAATGAGGAAGCAGTGGCGGAGCTTGTTATGGAACGATCTGTCTTGTGTGCTTAGCAAGTTTCAAACAGTGAGCCTCCTAGACTGGCTTCGTGCGTACGATGCAACGGGACAGTTTGAACTCGAATCCCTTGGGCTGAGCATAAATCGATCCGGAAAGTAAGTAGCAGCAACAGCTACCGATCAGTCCGCTTTTACCACTGTTAGATGGATTTTCTCTCTACCCGAGCTTTTTCAATTCGTCGCACTGCATCATGTGTTCCCAATGGTTCAATCATTCCATTTCATTATCATCCCCTTACCAACCGGAGCGTGTGGCCGGGTTGCTGTGTTTGCAGGAAAATTTCTTTATTGCGTTCTTTTGCAGTTAATTAATTAATTTAATTATAACACCGGTTTCAAATGACGGGCAAAAAATCCCGCGACAGTTGCCAAGAATTTGATGGGCTGGTGTCGCGACGTGCGACTAAGTGTGACTACCATGTCCACTCACCGGCTAAAGAATCAGCTGACGTGGTGAGAAGAATCGAGATAGCATTGAATTTTATGACTCCACTTAGTGTGCCACCACATATAAACATGCACACAAACAGAACTATGCACACTTGTTTATTTGCTGATTTTCACTTCACTTGCATTAGATGACGACTCTCGCGAGTCGAGCATTAAGGTGCTGTCTGGAGTAATATGGAAGACGACAAGCGGACTAACGACACTAAAGGCGACACCGTTTGCTTTGACGCCTATTGCAATTTAAAAAATTCTTATTAAAATACTGTTCAACACGTCGAAATGTGCGGGTGGAAAATTTTATCAATTTCGATTTACTGCTAATAGAGTTTGGATTTTCTTACGGTAGATTATGATTGTCGGCCTGGATGAAAAACATTACATATCGTGGTAGTGATGAGACCCATGAAATGGAACGAACCGAGTCAATTTAAAATAGTCCAATGAGTGGTTAAATTCTATTTATCATTTTATGTGTTTTTTTGTGTTTTTACTTTTGTAATAATCATTTATTATTCTAATTATGTGTACATATGTAAAAAATATAGCCAATGGTTTATGACTGTAACCTAAAAAACATCGAATGATGTTAATGCAAATTTTATTTAAACATTAATTTTCAAACTTATTTAGTAATATCCTCAATATGATTTTCATTTTGTTTTAGCGGTGTTTTGTTTCGCAAAGCAGCCGGGGCAAACACATTCGGTTCAGTTTGAAGTTCGATTATCTTAATTTACTGCTGTTAAGCAGTCACTACTTTACACTGCTTCCTTCAGCCCTTCGAATAAAAAGAGTCCGTAGCGTCCCAATCTCATTTGTTGGTGGCAAGACATCGTTCGATCGGCCACCGAGGCGGCTCACGGGCTAGGTCGGTTTGAATTAATCTCTTTGCGGCAAGACGAACATCCATTTGCAAACCTTTAGCGCCAACGCAGCGCGAGACGCGCGAACACATTTTGTTGATAAGCCATTCTGGGGTACCGTTTTTTCGTCGCTGTGGTGCAGTTGAAATTTTTTCTCAACCGATACAATTGTTCCGTCCAACCGTACGGATAGGAGCAATTTGTACTGTCCAATCTTACTATACCGCCCATTATGAGAATGGTCAATGTGTGGCCGGTTCGGTTACGTCGACCTGCCGTATGTTGCCACTGCCACATGTAAATGAGATGCGTTTATCTTTACGCCTAGCACTATTCGTCGTTAACACTGGCATCCAGTATGATAGTGTGACCGGTTAGCGAGTTGAACAGGCAATGGATTCTGTTTCATATAGATTTTGTCTATGACTTATGAGTAACCTAAGGATACATATTGGAGGTATTTTTAAACGAAATATGGTTTTCTGACCTGTTATGAGTCTGCCGATTTTATCCAGTTAACTGTATCAGTCTAAAAGAGTTCAACAATCCACTGATTAGTTAAGCGATGAACCTTTTTGCTACAAGCCGTATTGTATGAGCATTGTATGTGAATACAATTATTAATAAAAGCAATTTCATGATTTATTCGAATTTATAAAATAGTTTCATATTATTTTTCATTTAAAAGCATAACTTTTTTTTTCAAAAAATAATCCTGCCTCCCAACTGTCTAGCCGGTGAGCAACGTGTCTTACCCAGCATTGTAAGAAACTAAATAACAACCCGCTTTGTTATTAACTTCATTCCTTCCGGTGCACGGTTCTTTTCGATCGGAATCTACAAAAGGAATGAATTTTCATTTACTTTGCATTTAATAAATGGGAAATTAAGTTTAACTTACACCGAACCACCACAAGCGACTGCGCAACCGTGCTGTACGAGGTCGCGGAGACTGGCGCTTTCGCGCAAATATCCCTCCATTACACTGCACAAATCCCGCGGATCGTGAAGTAAACCGAACACAAACGTACCGCCATATAGGCCTCCGTATCGCCTTTTACTTTTTGTGTTGAACGGAACGCGCCGTGCGTGTCGCAATTCAATTGCGAAAACAATTGTTATAGCAATCAAATAAAATGGTAAAATTTACCGGCCCTCTGTACCGATGCAAATATGCGTATGTTTGTGTGTACGTATCGTTGATGTGAACCATTTCCTTGTCACTTGTGGCGGCTTTTTCTGGGTGACTTTTCCTTTTAGCTGGATGGTGGAGATGCGAACATGAGGGGTATGTTGGGATAAATTCAATATTCAAATGGCTTTTATTGTTATTGTTTTAGCGCTTGAAGCGCCTAGCGTACTTGAACGCGAAGCAAATTAATGCGCAAAGGAAATACAACGCACTTGGACGGAACATTGGCCCCAGGACCGTCTACAGATTTTGCGGTGGAGGATTTCCGAATGAATGCGCTTTAGCACCAAGCGCCATGTAATTACGGATAATCGGCTACAATATTGCAGAGCTGCGACATCGTTGTACAGATTGCCGCCCTCTTGCTGCTTCCATTTGATGTGGATTGTGTTATGGAAATGAGTGCGTTCTCCGTTAGCTGTCTGTTGCATTGTAACGGCTAATATGTATCGGCTGAACTTCGTACTTGTTTTTTTATTCGTTATATTTAATGTTTAGATTTAGAAGTTATAAAGCTCAACACTTGATAAATAATTTTACACTTATTATGTTTCTAAAAAAGTGAAAGTTTGTTTAAATTCTGAAATTATTCTTTAGTTAGTTGACATTAGTTCCACAATGCTAGTTAGACAATAGAATGAGTTTATTTTTATTTTAGATGATATATCATCGATTCAAATAAAGCTGTCCTTAAATCATTGGTCAATGGTTACCTCAAATTATGTCTATGCATGTGTATCATATAAAGGAATATGCACCTCACATGCGACTTCTTTTTGACTTAAACGACATACACTGTCATGGCGGCCTTTTACATTCTTACTAGACGTTATTTTACCACGCAGTCACGCAGAGGGACAGTGCGAATGGGAATTAAACTGCGACCGGCTTTTGCAGGAGTTAAACATGAGTTTAAACTTTAAATTTATTTTAAAAATATATTCAAAGCATTCCCAAAATGAGAATTTCATCACAATTCAATTTTGTATATTTTGGAAACAATCTGATCTTGTCATCAACATTCGAAAAAGAGTTTACGCAGCTGCTCTTGCGCCATTTCATGCATATGTCACAATCCAATGGGTTCCAATGGATTGTTTTTTCCGGCCATCACTATCATTAATCAAGTTTTGCGGCATGCAAATGACGCTACAATTTGTACAAACAAATGTTTGTCCACTCAATCTTTCTGCAACCCGAAAGCCCTTTCATACGTCGATGTGTCTCCAAAGTAAACGAAATTTGAACGAGAAAGAGAGATAAACAGAAAATGTGTGCACATGCGTTCGTATGTGTTTGAAAGGGTGAGAAAGGACAGAAAGAGTTGACAGATAAGTTGGCAGGACATTAGGGCAAACACGGCAGGGGTCATCTCCATAGCGACGCCGGCGCACAGCAACGATTAATGGGATGCTGAATGGTGATTAATTGATTATTTATAACTTTATTCTATCGTTTCTATGGTTCGATGAACCGCTGGGTAGGGTTCGAGGAAAGGTTGCCGCCCAGGTTCACAACATTTTGTGCAACTCCAGCGACACGGACGTGCGTACGCGTGTCGTTCGGATTTGTGTGAGGTTTACATTTGCGACTCGAACGAATGCGCGAAAACTTACGCGCAGATAAGATTTATGGATTTTCTCGTGTCTTAACTGTTCACCCCAAGCTGTACAGCGGCTTAATCGAACAAATCTCGCGTCGGATAAAATCGTGCGCCCGTCAACGCAATGAGTAATTTAGAATAGTGTTTGTGCGAAAATTTTGTGCGTGATTTATGATCCAATAAGCGCTAGTGTAGACGCACAACACGTGGTTGCTGCACGAGTTTGCTCCTAAGAGCAACGTACTGGAGGTAGGGCTTTGCTACTGAACTATGGGCACACTATTGTGAGTGCAATACGCGCAGTGGCCCAATAGATTGAATCTAACCTTCTGATCGTCAACGATCGAACACGTTTCGTTTAATACGACGTCTGATCGTACCTGACGTGATTGCATTGCGTCAAAGTGGAACTCCCTTTTAACCTGTCACTGCAACTGGATGCCAGTTGCTGGAGGGTTGGTATGAACGCAGTTGCCGCCATTCCAGGGCTTGTTAGAAGTTTGTTTCGATACCTTTTACCAAATCCCTCAATGTCACTATTGAATCCGATCCTCAACAAATCGTATGTTGCCGCAATGTATATATAGAAGAAAATGGAAAGCAAATATGAAATGGAGACAATCGAACATTATCGACATTTGCCTTCTCATCTTTATCGTCTTTCTTCCCTGAACCTGTCAATCTTCTGTTCGTATTTATGTGCGGACTTGTATGACATAATTGGACTTTCGGAGCAACTTTCAACACAGTGCAATATGTAAGATAGTTTCTTGTTGAGACATTTTGTTAACATTGCATTGATGCGATCATGGAAACCAGGGTTTTATGGGAAATTGGTCAAACGGTAAGAATCTTTTTCATTTGGAATTTGGAATTTGGAGAGACGAATAAGCAAAATCACTATAACCCACAAAGAAGTAAAAAAAATGGAACAAATTTCAAATCGTTTCAGCTAAGTAATTTTTAATAACCTTTCCTTCTGACGATTGAAGTGTTATCAGAACAACAAACAAATGCTTTGAACAAGATAAATTAGAACATAATTCCATATTTATATTCGTATGCTGAAAACAACAACAAAAATTATCGATTGTGTGCGTTCTATAAAACTGTATCATACTGTAATTATACCCTACGTTGGTTCCGATTCAGTTGCAAATCGGTGTATTGTCATTATTCAAAACATCAAAACATATTGTTATTCTTTTTTTTACTGTAACTATTTATTTGTTTAAATTATTTTGACATCCGTTTTTTTCGCAATTTACTATCTACAACTTATTTACCATTTCATTGCTTAGGATGCTTCAATTTGCTTTCATAAATCTCCCTTTGGTGTGTATCATTGTGTTTTGTTATATTCAATTTTGTTCCCTTTGTTCCCTCTGTGTGTGTCTCTCTCTATCTTTCCCCCTCACTTCCCTGATTGCTTGAGACTCTTTTCTACAGCTTATTGTTATCGTTTTTTTCTTCTTTTTTTCCTATTTGCAGCAGTGCACATGCAAATTGCTCGATCTCGACTTCGATCTAGATTTCCTCTGAATTGTATGCAAAGCAGTGCGCAATTGCTGGGTCCCGTTGTCAATCTACCGTTGTCGAATGCAATGGCAATGGCTATGAAATAACCAAACTTCTTCCTCAACAATGCCAAACCCTACACCATTCGCCCCCACACTCCACGCTCCGTCCCGGCAGTAAACGTATACGCTTTTGCAAAACTCTCTCGAATTCTTACTTCTTTGACGGTGCTCGGCAAAAGTTTGGCTTTGAACGCACATTCTCACGGGATTTCAACGATACATGTTCATTGTATCACACTACCCAGAGATTGGTCCGGAACATCACAAATTGTAGAAATGCTGCTGCGAACACAACCACACTTGAATCATCTTCACTTGTTCACAAAAGGCCGGTGGGAATGCTGACAACGTGGAAAATATTTTGTTTACCATTCATTGAATTTAGGCTCCATCGTGGGATGAGCCTCGTAAAAAAGTATGTTGTCTCTAATCGAAAGAACAAACCAAGTGATAATACGTGCAAGTGTGTATTTGTGTTGCAGCTTGAGAGAAAAGATCAATCCATTGCCAAGCCTGTGTTAAAAGAAATTAGAAAGAGAGTTTTGATTTGTAGAGTGTATGCGGAGTGGAGTGTGGCTAGCGTTATAACAACAGCATGAAATGATAGTTTGTTAAGTTTATGCTACGCATCATGCGTGTTATAATAAGGTAAAGTGTTGTTTTTTTTTAATTAGCTTCCTGTCCGATGGCTTGATCAATTTTATTTCATTGCATCTATGTTTAAACAACCACAAAGTCTTATTCCGTACTTAAATGTATTTTACATCATGCTTATATACATCTTTCTGATGCAGATCATGCTTGTGTTTCGATTCTTTGCATATTACTTTTTATGTTGAAATTTTATCAAATTTTTTCAATCATTGAAAACGATGTGCTTAAAAACCACATGGTTGAGCACCTTTGCTGAGGACATCAAGTTAATGTGGCTTTTCCATTGTCAAATTAGGGCATAAAATGTCATGCAGCGCACCCATGGCTGCTGATGCACTTGTTTGCCTCTTCAAACTTTAAACGCACTTGCAGACGCATTCATACCCAAGCAACTTCTGGAGTCAGCAAAAAAAAAACGCAATCATCCTTCGAGACCTGGGAATATCGTTGCTGTTGGCAGAAGCAATGATATTCGTAGATTCCGAACATACACAAATGTTTAACAAAAAACCATGTGCTCATGTGTCCATACCAATGTAGAAACCCACGCAGACATCGTTTTGCATTGCAATCCATCATTTTTAAAGTTTCATCGCTTCTCTCACTGTAGCCACTATTTAATTCCCCCACACACACCCCTTCCTACCTTATTTTCTCGCATGTTGCTGAGCTCAGATCGATCAAATAAAGGACGAAAAAGTGGATCTCTTCCGCACCTGCAGGATGTGGAGGTTTTTCTCCTCAGGAAGGGATGTGCGCAATATTTTGTATTCATGTCGTCGCTGCCGCTTCATTAGGCTTATCGGCGTGTACGACGACTGGATCGAGCACACGTGCCGCTTTTATCATGGTAACCAGCCCAGGAGTTCAAGATTATGTACAGGAAGGTTGCAGTGCGAGCCCAAAGATGATGGAAGATCATTATCATAAAACTTTGAGCAACCGAATCGATATTAATTATGCTGTTATGCGCGCGCTGCCTATCAACCTTGCAGTTTTGCAATGAGCCTGGCCGAGTTCCATAGAAGGACGAACTATGTCCAGCAAGTCCGCGGGTATTGTTGGTATCGAAGTTGTTAAATACCACGCGCACAGGTATGACCCAAAGTGGAAATCAAGGTTTCCGGGAGCCTTCCGTCAGTTTGAATTATGCTTCATGCTATGTTTTGTGAGTAGTTGGTTTGCATCGAACCGTGTAGTGGTTAGGATGGGAAGGAATGGGTGAGGATTTAATTGCTCTCGAGAATGTTTTAAAAGTTCGAGAACTCAAATTGCTCTTTTTCCTCTAGAGAATAGTACTTAGCATTGAAGTTGAGTGTTCTAATAACGTAGGAAATTATTTGAAAGGATTTTTTTTTAATTAGTTCATTTTATTCGTTTATTCATTACATTAAACTTTATTTTTTACTGTCGTCTTTAATTTATAAAATTTTCATACTTTCTACCTTATATAAAAGATTTTTCAATTTATTTAAAAATGGAATTGATTAATTCTTGCCTTTAATTCATTGAATTGCATAATGAACGTGCAAGATTCAGATATTCTAAACCTTTAGGATGTGGAAAAATAAATAATTTAAAATAAAACCAAAAATAAATAAAACCGGTCAATTACTCAAATCGGTTGATTTTTTTTCATTTTGCTTGTTTTATAGTTATATTTAACGGATAATTATTATCAGTTGTATTGCACAAAACAGCTGAGATAATTGGAATTATACAATTTGCGCTGCTTTCTTTAGCAATTCTTTTGAACGGGAAAGTGTCGTGATACATCTTCCATAATTTGGAGCATGTTAACTGTCATTCTTCTGGCCGATATGACCATAAAAAACGCGAGCCTGTTCGTCGCAGAGATGATATCAGCAAACAAGGAGATTTTAAACTTAA
>KB677203.1:0-18782 GCA_000349165.1 Anopheles christyi | reverse complement strand
AAATTTTCTAGTTAAAAAGAAACATGCTAGTTTAAAATGGCTATTTTTTGCATTTCATCAGAGACAAATAGTTTAGAAGAATAAACTGTAAAACAAACCTTGGAATTGGAAAATATTTTGGAATGTTGTTATAATTAACTTCTGCAAGCTTCGAGAGTCTGAAATAAACAATTTCAATAAAAATCTTGTTCAGTCTTTAATTTATACTTCTCGACTTTTGACTTATACTTTACGGTTAAAATGATATTTAACAATATTATACTTAATTAATTTGTCGACAAATGCTAAAGGACTACCCAAAACACTCACTCTCAAAACCGGATCCATTTAATATACGCGTGATATTAGCGAAAGACAATGGTGTACGTATCACTTTCATGGTGGTCTCCCCAAAAACGCGCCTCTTCAGTCGATAATAATCGTCAAAAAATCATCATCAACTCAATGTGCACGGCAGCACAACCGCGACATATGCATTCGTTAAACGAAAAGAGAAACACCCATTACATTACAAACCTACCAATACCAAAACACGCACACACACTCACTTTCAAGAAGCCTTAGTTATGTGAAAGGAAGGAAGAAAAAACTCGCGCATTGTGACAAAAAGAGCAAAAAACATGATGAAAACAATTTACTGTCGAAAATTTATTAACACCCGTACATTTAACACCCTCAAGCACGCGGGGCGAACGCTGCTTGGAAAGTGCATTAAAATTTCAAACACATCTTATCAATAACTTTACACCCGCCCTTTCGTTTCAACGGGACGGAGATATTTTCGGGCGTCTATCCGAAACGCCATCAACACCCAGCTCGACAAGGTGGATCAAGGGCCGGGCGCAACGACGAGGAGTGGCTGACGGACGCCAACGTTAACTGGCCGCCGTCTGTTTAGTCGGCGATAGAAGTGGTGCTTATTTTTTCCTAAAAGTACCCTCCACCCGGTAGCCCGCTTGAAAAGCAAGGGATATTCGGAAAGGAGAGGAGGAATGGCAGAGTCGTCGAATGCATTTGAGTGGGCTTGTTGGGTACAAATTGAAATGTGTTTTCAAATTAAGTAAGCAATTATTATTCATGATGGCTTTCGGCAGACGCGCGATCGCGGTGAAAAGTGCATCTTGTTAGGAGAAATTTAACGAAGAAAGAGTAAAAAATAGAGGAGGAAAGAAAGAGCGCGTACCAGCGAAGTGTTGACGATCATCATCCAACGGCTTCTTTGCATCAGCAGCAGATGCGGTTGATTGAACGGGCTGGAGTGTGATTTTGTGTATAGCATCTTCGCACCGAATCTTCGTGTCTGGTTAAGCGCTCTCTGTGAACCACTTGGAAATGACTGTCGTTAAGGCTTTCTCCCAAGGGCAATTTAACTTTCTTTCGGGTGGTCGGGGCTGGGTAAAGTGTCCGGGAGATATTACTCCCGAGAGCTGGTCTGGTATCTGGAATCCAGTGTCTGGCCAGCCCCGGGGAGGTAGACGAACAGCAGAAGGTGACAGAGAAGGTGAGCGCTTTTATCGCGAGGTGACGATGACATGCTTTGACTGCAGATGAGTGCTTTGCAGTAGCCGTAGGATGATGGGTGATTCTGTGATTCTGCGGAATCGTTAGAAGTTACCTTCGGGCGCTGTGCTGCAACTGCAGCCAACTGGTGCAAGAATATTTAATTGCTCTCCGGCACCAGCAGTCATAATTTGAAACGGTGGTTTTTAGGAAATGGTGTATAGATGAGCCTCACTTGCACGAGCAGGGACGATTGATGCATTGCGGGTTGAGAGATTGTTAGTGGAGCGAAGCAGAAATTGTAGCTGCCTTTGACTGGAAGGCAAAGAAACAGTGCCAAAGTGACTCGATAAATATACAAATTAACGCAGGTGATGACAACCGTGATGAGACTGCGAAGCAAACCCACGTAAGAGAAGAAAGGAAGCAGAATCGATTTTAGTATCGTGTTAAGTGTTAATCGTTCTGAGCTATTTTCAGTGCGCAAAGTACGGTTGTAGTAAAAAAATCAATTAAAGCGATCTGGTTAAAGCGACGCAGAAATATTAATAAAAGCGTGAACAGGGGATTTTCTTTTTTTTATGCACTCACGAACAGCAGTTGATTACTTTAATGTGACGCTAAAAATATCATCTGAGCAAGTGAAGCTGTGAAGTGAATTCGTTCGCAAAATCAAGGAGTTATGATTGCATGCATTACACTTTATTTTAGGAATGAAACATTTGACTTTAAAAACAGCGAAGAAAGCTTGTGAACAAAATTTTCTGGATATTAATTTTAAATGTTTATTTTTAACCTTTGGGCGATTTTTCGGTTATGGTGCGGTTATAAATGATATTTAATATGATCGATTATATCCATGAGAATAAGACCTACATCGAACTCATAATTTCTTAAACCCACCCTAGTAGATCCAAGAATTATTCGCTCAATGCTTCCAAAAATACTTCTCAATGCTTCTCGAATCGAAAAAAGCATAATTGACGACAACATGTCAAACAAGCATTATCTAGTTGGCATTGAAGAGCACACTTGAAGCCCTTTTTAACCCCACTTTTGTCCGAGAGAGGATTACACTGGCAGAAAAGGGATACCCGCTTAGAAATGGACCTAGTTCAAAAGGTTACCTCCTGGGAGTTGGTATTCCCGAGGCCCGTACAACGATGTACAATATCGCCGCTACACCGGTTTTGAAGATAAATGAGAAATTCTTCAATCACTCTTTGCGTGCATTGAACAACACCGAACAAAACACATGAAACGATCATCAATATGAAGCTTTACCGGTGAGGGCTGGCGATTCCAAAGAATTGAACCACTCCAAACAACTGGCCACCATCTCTAGGGAGCACCGAGGTCAGTGTGTTGTGTGTTCTCGGCGTACTCCCAAGAGCACGCTCAGCTGAAGGAGGATACAAATATTTACCTTTCAAGTTTTTATTATTCGTTTTTCTTTCCTTAGACATGGTTTGGTTGGCGGCATTTACACCCGAAATCAGCTGAAGCATCGTAATGATAATTAATGAAGGTTTAAACGATCGTTTGAATTGATTCTCTTCAACGCTAGCACCCTTTTTCCCCCCTCTCGATCCCGCTGTTGCGAAAGCATCAAATCGAACGATCGTCTGGAACAAATAAAAGGATGTTTTAGTTGTTAAAAAGTTAATCCTGTTCGAGAAGTGTATTTTAACTGAAAAACTGAAATGGAACGCGGTTATTTGCGGCGTTGGATACCGCACTTTTAATTAACCCTCGCGAAATGCTTTATTACAGTAAACTAATGCGAGTCGTTGACTGAGGCGGCGTGCACAGGCTGTGTTAAATGATGTGATGAAGCGGCAAGGGAAGCTTCTGTGTAATAGCTGTTTGGTGTGCTGGTTGTGCAATTGGATAATGGACTAATATCGTTCTATTGGTGAAGCAGTTTTAATGTAACCAGAATCAGATGGATTGAAAATTTGAGGATAGAAATAAAACATAAGCCATAAGTTACGTATGAGCAATTTTCGATAAGTATTTTTTTCTATTTTAAACTCCAATAAATAGATTACATTTAACGCAAAATTTGATTTTTTCGATGCTGTCTTATCGTCATGATATTTAATCCTAGCAAAGATAAATAAAACATTAGACTTTATAAAATATTGCGTTTGATTCATTTTGAAGTTAAATTTAGTTAGTTGAATAAGAGAGTAAAAACGTGTTAAAATTATATCAAACCGATATTTTGCCCATTTACTGCGACCAATACTCAGTGTTCAAAACATGGACAGCGCGTCTTTCAACCTCAGTTAAAGGGAGCTATCCTAAACGAGCGGAATGAAAAACGATTGCAACTGCAACTGTGACCCGAGCAAAATCGTTTATCCAGCCGGTGCCTTGAGAAAATAATTACCCCACAGAAGACAGGCAGTCTGGGAACGAGGACACAAGTTGCAGATTCAGCTCCTGCGAATCACTTCACCAGCGCAGTGAAAGCCTTGAAAAGGCAAAGAATTCATAACCTGCCGCATTATACCGAATACCGCATCTTGCCACCGGATGAATCATTTGCAAAGAACTTGCAAATGTTATACCGTCCTCTCAGATATTCTTGAGAATTGAAATAAAAAAACACACACAAGCTTTCCTTTAGTACCATTTTGCGACTGTTTTGACACATCACCGCGAAGGCCATTCTCCCACGATGGCGTGGCGTTGTCATGTCATCGTGTAGGCCCCGTAGAAGCCATGTAAAAGGTGCCGCGCTTTTTATCGCGATACAGCGATAAATGGTGACGGCCGGTGTTTTAATCAAATGTCACAAAACGGTGAGCTGAACACGCAAAGCAAAGAAAAAAAATCGGATGAAAAGTATCTAATTAGACCGACGGTCAATTTCGTGCAAATTGAGTCGCGCCGGTTCTGTCGGCAAAGGCACGGCTGTGCTTTTGCGCAAACTTTTGGAAAAGGAGAAAAAGGTTATCATGACCAGTTAATCTCGGTACGGTGAAGAACGAAAATGTAAATCAGTCAACCGGTACAAACGGGATGTTAAGTTGTTGTGTCGTTTAAAATCGTTTTTGGCTATTTTTTTCTTCCTCAGATTCGTCTAGGTGACAGCTTAGAAGAAGCGACTGGTTGTAAATGGTGTCTGCAGCATGTGTCTAGAAGTGATTAGTACATTGGCTACACACTTTGAAAACTAAAACGGATTAAAAAATAGTGAGGTGAGGTAAAAAAACACAGCAATACAGTAAAGCTTTTAATACTTAATACAATCCCCATTAACTCTATATAAATGAAATTAATTTCAACTCTTTCAACCAAGGGTGTTTAGTGTATTATAGTTTCCGAGAAACTGCTCGTTTCCATTTCACGGAAAGATTATTCACCGATAACGCTTCTCTCTTTCCACCATATCTTTGGCTGTCTCCTCGTACGTGCACACGTAATGAGATATATGCTACATCATTAAAATAATTTTTCATCTTTTTATGTCCTCATCTGGAAGCCTAGCTTCTGGGGATACAAAAGCGTTGCCGACTGGTCCGATGTCGAGTCCGTTTTTAATTATGATACCGGAGTGAGTAATAAATGAGCGTTGAGGAACGCCTAAAAACAAAGAAAAAGAAGAAAAAAACATCAAAACGTTCAGTTCGCCAAAAAACAAAATGACTCGTTACGAATGTTTCATATCATTTTCGAAATCAACCACTATTTGGAAACACGAATCCCTTTTTCACCTTTAAAATCAGATTTAACACAAGCGCTTTTGTTTTTGTGCGGCTGCTGTTGTTGGTTGTCTGAATATCAAGGAACGATCTACCGACAATGGGTTGTTTTATTTATGAAGAAAGGATTTAAGGATGATATAGATCACAGAAGGATTAAATTTGGTCATCTTGGCATAGACAAGAAAAGCAAGCGTGAGTCATGGAAAAACACAGTAAAATAAGGCCAATAAACCATATTTCATATTGCGTAAAAAAAGAAACACCATGGATCTGTTGCAAAGGCACAAAACCATAATGCATAACGTTGCATCAAACAAATAATTGCAACACTGTTACACACATTCGTTTTTCGCCACTATGGACTTAATTTGATCTACAGCTTAACACAAACAAGAACGCTTCTTCAGTGTGATCAATTATTTGCTTCCGGTGTGCAAAGATGCATCGTGCATTTCCCTCAGCGCTACACTCAGCTTTTGTCTTTTCTTCAAAGTTAAACCACACTCACGTTTCAACACGAAGAAGAAGATAACATTAAAAAAAACGTCCCGAAGGCGGTTGGTGATTATCTTTTCCGCACTTCTTAAATTATTAGTCGCGCAGTTTTTCTGCACTAATTTCGCACTGCGCGACTCGCGCTCGTCTGATCCACGTCCTCGAGTTTTGCTGAATTCGCCCATTTCCCGATCCAGCGTTCGCCCTCCCCTGTTTCCCCCGATATGGTAAAGCCAGCTATCTTCATTCAATTCAAATCGAAATAAGGATAAACATGCCATTATTTGTACGAAGAAAAACGGCACAAAACCAACCTTCCTCCCAAAACCCCGACGTATGATCCGTAAGAATCGTTCGGGAATGGAAACGACGCACCTTGGACGAGAGGACGATGCTCGGGGCACGTAAAAAGTAAATAAAATTTATGCAATTAATTTCTGTTATTGGGAAACACACGTTTCGCCAGCGCGCTATGCTTCGGTTTGTGTGCTGCAGCTCCGGTGTGCGGTGTGTAGTTTGGATCTCGAGATCGATTGGCAACAACAAGCCCGCGTGCATCCATTCATTCGGATTCATTCACGAACCATTCGGCAAACTGGCCTTTGGTGGATGAACTTGGGATGGCGGGAAACGATGCTGGCAAGGCGGATCGTATTGTGAAGAGTACACTAGAAGGAAAGGAAGGTAATACAAATCGAATAAAAAAAAAACACTGCACAAGAGTGTAACAGAACATAGAAGCTGGGTGAAATAAAAAAACGCTGGGATGGGCGGGGGGAGATATCCAAGAGGAGCGAAATAAAACACAATCCGCGCATATATCGATTATGATATCTCTCTTGCGCAATCTTCGACATTCGTCCGACGGATACCGAAAAAAGACCTCATCCTCCCTCACCTCTTGTGCAATACAAACATGCTACACACACCCACAGTTCGGGGAGACTGTTGACCGTCTGCTTCGTTCTTCACCGGTCGCTTTTAATAGGCTACCTCATCCGTGATTGGAACGCATCCCAAGCGTTGCATCGGGTGGTCAACATGGGCTATTTGTTTTAAAAATCCCAATCTCCCCCTGTTTTGCCAATCTCTCTTCTCCTGAGGGTACTGGAGAAACATAATTGCAAACCGGAATTCGATCGTGTATGATCGTTGCGAGTAAAAGAAGAAGTAAAAAAAGACCTACCTACTAATGCTTCGGTCGACCGACCAGCGTAGACATAACGTCTGTTGCTGTTGTGGAATCGCGATCGTTCGATACCTGGGTCCCTTGGCTCAACCTTCCGGTACGTATGTTCTTTGAGGCGTGTCTCTGTATGTGTCCGTTGCTCGCTTGATCCCTTTGCACTGGCTTGAGTACTTGGAGCGGGTTTAATTAATAAATGAACTCCTATAAAACTCCAATCAATTAGCCATCGAGTCGAGTTTTGGAGTTCCTTCGATCTTTTCACGATCTTCGCCCAATGTAACCCGTCCCGTCCGCGCTCGGACGCGTTTCACTGATTTATTCAAACTATTCTCATTTTCTCACATTTAAAGCTTGTTAAATTAAGATAAATTCCGATAAAAGTAAACATTTGACGAGGACATTCCACCGATTGCCGTGGTTGCCATGGATGCGTGCGATTAAGAAAAGAGTGATAGAGAGAGAGAGAGAGAGAGAGAGAGAGAGAGAGAGAGAGATTGACAACCCAGGCACGATTGAAAATAAATCAAGTAAAATGAGAAACGAAACACACAAATTCCCACACATCCCGGTGATATGCCTATCGCGGGGAAAAAAAGAAAGAAAAACGCACTCCTTCGACAACAGCAAATATTACAAAATGACTCCTCAGCATCCGTGTGTTCCGGCCCGGGAGAATCGAATTCGTCCAAAAAAGGTGTCGAAACAACATTTCAATTCAACACCAAATAGCGATCCTCACACACAGACACGGGTACGGATATTGCGAGAGAAGTATCGGGAAACAGACATTCCTTCTTCCTGTTGCAGGGCAGGCAAGAAACGGGAAAGGATGGTGTGCTCGGATTCGGATTCCAATTAGCACCCCGACTGTGCTGAGTGAAGGAAGACGACAAAGGAGGGAGACTCGATCGAGGAATCGATTTTTGAACACACACACACACACATACATTGGTGTTGTCGCATTTAATGGAGTGCAATTTTTTCATCTTCTGTTTTCAGCAGGAATAAAAAAGAAACGAGAACCAGCGAAGGTCTACAGTACGATTGCCGGGGTTGACTTATCGATCACTTTCTCGATTTTGCTCATTTGAATATTTGTGGCATTATAAAGATTGGAGTAGGAAGGAGCGGTGCGGAGAAAGGTGGTGTGAAAATAAAAACAAAACAGAAATGTGCTGCACGCCGGGCCCTGGTGTCGATGAAAACACCCTGCAGCAGGAGGTTGAGAGATAAGGGAAAACTTCGATCATACACAAAGCATTCATCTTGACAGGAAATTAAATATTTTAATCGAGCGATAAAACCCGTGTACATAATCCTCAACAGCTTTGCATGTTTTTTTATGTTATCGCAAAACAAGGCTTAAATCTTTCATAAACATAACCTAAACGTGAGCGCGTTTGAGATATCTCAATTTACCAGTGTTCCTCTAAAAAAAATAATGCGTGTGCACAGTGTGTGTTTGTGTGAGTTAAGCTAACCTCGTTATCAGGTGAAAAATTTGTTTTCCCTCCACCCATTATGTTAATTCATCGCTCCGTAATCAAATAATCAACTTAATTTAATGAGATTTTTATTTGTTTGCTTTTCTGTCCCTTTTCTTCGTGCTTCGTTTGCTTACGTTCACTTCGTATGGTACAGTGGTAAACCTTGGATTCCAGTTTGAAGAAAAAGTACAGGACGGGAATTGATCAATCATGATCAGAGCATCCAAAAGCATCATTATTAAAATGAACGATAAGAAAAGAAACCTAAAATAGTTGCAGCAAGCTAACCGCAGAGCTAAAGAAACACGATAGCACACGTGATCGCTCTTGCCTGTAGGCCGGACGATTGATTGCAGAAGTGGAGTCTTTCAGTTTCCCCTTGTACAAGGAAGTTTGAATCTTTCCTTTACAATTTTCACGCCGTAGAATAATCGATTGTGAGCGGTTGTAAAGATGGCAGTAACAACGGAAATGGTATCATTTTGGAATGATCTTCCACTGTCGGAATGCGTTGCACTAGGGCAGGGGCAGATGATTTGATCAATAGTCAAAATGTTGACCAAACAAACACACTACGAGTTTCGAAAATTTTAATATGACATACCATGTCAACAAGCATAAAAACGTCAACAACAACTGGCGGGCCGGGTGAAACGCTCTAACGATGGAGCTCATCAATCGATCATCAGTTTGAAGATGGACAGAACCAATGAACAGGGTGAATAGAATACAGAACAGAGCAAGTGTGTAGGATTTTCAACGTTTCGTACACCAGCTTTTCGATGCCTTAACTAGGGATATTATTGAGCAAGGTGAATCCAATCAAACTCTACGGGCGCATAACATTCGTTGGTGAGTGTGGTTAACCATGGCTGACAAAATGTGATTCCCTTTTTGATGATAGATTTTCTTCAGCTCCGTGATCAGGGATCGCGAGCGTAAAGCGAAACCGATATGGATCGAATTACAGGATCTCATGCTCCAGTGGAAGAGGGAATCACGGCTGGAAAGTGATACCGTAGCGTACTTCTACGCTGACACGGATTGTAACTTGCTTCAACCCTCGTTCCCTTCCTTTCCACCACACTCTATCTATTCCACCTACACGCTTCACAAGATGGAGTAATCAGCATCAATCACAAAGTGGTGAGCTTGTCCAATTTCCAACATTGATTTTTTACCTAAACTTACCGTGCAGGGGGAAAAAGTGCTGTCTTCATTAGGGCACCATAAACGGAAAATGCAGTTGTATGTTTATGACCTGTAGTAGTGCAAAGTGGCGCAAATAAAAAAACAGGAGGGAGAAAGAGAAACAAATATTGCTGAAATCGTAAATGATACCACGAAGAATACATATCTGCCTGCTACGGCACACCGATCGGCAATGTAGTAATTAGCGAGGTACGTTCGTTTAACGGAGAAAGGATCAACAGTGCAACACTGTTGTAATGTGTGTGTTTTTTTCTTCTGTTGTTCAGTAAAGCAATCAAATAATTTACTCGTTTGTTTAAATAAGAGCTTCTGCATGCCATTCGGGAATGGTACTTTGTTTTACCTGAGAATCGTGCAATGGAGCGTAACTTTACACGGTTATAGGAAACTGTTACTCTGTTCTATCAATTAGTAGGTTTCTAGGAAAGTGTTGCTCTGTTGGTAGAGTCAATTTGATGTTATTTATGAAGGCTTTCAAGAATATTTAAATCAATATCCTCCTTGGTTGTAAAATATTAACGCTGTTTGAGTTTCCAAGAATTGTGCTTTTTTTATTTAATAAACCTCTAAAACTTTTCAACTTTAAAGTCGGCATTGAAAAAAAAAAACTACTAAGCCAGAAAGTGCCCTGGCTGTGCAAAATCAGTGTGAGAAAGTTGTACGACCAATTACGATAATAAACAATTGGTTTGAGATTTTTAGAAACGGAATTTTCACATACCCAATGGAATCAATTATTGTGATCCACTGAAAGCTGTCTAAACTATCAAAGCATACCATTTAGACGGTAGATAGAAGCGCTTACTTTGTTGATGATTCCCTTTCGGCCAACATCACTAGAAGCGATGTGCTTTCGTAATAACAGCACCGGCCACGCTGGAAAAGGATGCGTTAAACGAATGCTGAGCATTTTGTCCCATTCCCTATCGTTTAACCAAAGTCGTGAGGTCAGTTTCGTTTGCGCAAAATCAGCACCCTGGCACTAGAAAAGCGCTTGAGAAAGCAGCAGCAAAATGGCGAATTACATGGTGCGATTAGTAGATCGGTTTAATTGAGGCACTGAAAACAAAGTAGCCAAAGCCATTCCCGCCGCAAGATCGTGAGCGCCGTGAACAATGTTGCAAACGATTTCGGAGCCCTGGGTTCATTGCAAGTCGAACCGAACTGCAACCGTGTACATATTGCAGTGCCCAGATACCGTTTTGGGCCGGATGCAAATCGTGCACAGTGCACGTTGTGCCGCAATCCCGGCGGCACAACCGCTTGTGCTGGGGTGCAGCGACAAGCCGATGATGCAGGGGTTAAGTTTCCCGCGGGACGATGCTGAACAACCCTGGGTGAATGCTGGGCGTACGGGTGCAAGTTGCAAAACCTGCATCAAAACAGGCATCTGTGAAAAATGATCGACAAACGATGATCGGGCAAGCGTGAACGTTTAATAATGTGATAATTGAATGGTTCGATGGTGATCGATGATCGGTTTTGAATTCCTGTGCTGGATTCCGGTGCGCGCGATCCCAATCGGGGCAAAAAGTTTCCTCGTGGCGGTGGAGAGGCGGTGGAAAAATACGTGACCGTACCGCTAGGAAAGGAGAGTGCCATGTCGGCAGGAAAAGACGAAAGCTCGCCTGCCCTGCCAGGGGGATATCTTTATCATGACTTCAAATTATGCTTGTAATAGCACGAAAAGCTATTAATCTATTACCTAGAGCCTGCATTAATGTGCATAAATAAATAAAGTAAGCACTATCGCTGGATGGAGTGCACACGGGTTCGCTGTTCCGTAATGCTATACCGCGCCCGGTGGGACGGTCGAATGCTTTCGGTTGGCGGTATAGAGAATAGGAATACTCGATTCGGTCTAGTGTTTGTGGATGGTTTGGGCGGAAAAAGTATTGTAGTAGTTGATAAGTGCTATCTTAAAATATTTTTTCCCATAAATACTGCATTTCCGTAGTTTTATAAAAATGGGTTTAGGTGTGAAAATAGGATTTCTACACGTTCAGTTGTTGTCGGTAATTGGTTCAATGATTTTAGAGTAAATGAGATTTTAAAGTATTGTATTAGTTTAGATCAAATTTAAATTGAAACTTGAGGCTACAAGGACTTAAAAGCTGTGTGTAGGATATGGTCCTTTGAATCGTATATATAATATTATATCAGAATAGAATAGAATAAAAAATAACATTACATATAGAATATAAGTAAAAAAGCATTGTCTAAATCTTTCATGTATCGTTATATAATAAATAACATAAAAAAGCCTAAACAAAACTTAAAAAACTTGAATTTTAACAGTGAATTATAAATCATAAAGTATTGTCAATAAGACGTTGCCACACAATCAAAATCCCCTTCCGAAGCAATTCAAGCCTTGCTACAATGTAAAGCAAAGGACTTGCCCGTCTCCTAGGGGAATAGAGAAGCCGTTGCAAATTAGCACCTAGCGTCGACTTGCAACCACATCACGATTCATGATACTATCCGCCTGCGTCCTCTTTCAAAAGCGAAACATGTGTACTTGGGGTTGAAGTCCATGACACCAGCCACCACCACCACAACCAGATCCACCATACCACCGTATCGTCAAATCCCTTTGCATTATCATTAAATCGTTCCACCGATCCACCCGGTCGAGGGGAGGTATGGCAGCTCAAACCGAAGCCAATCCCGCCGGGACGACACAGGCCGAGGCATATTTATCGGTCCATTATCACGCCGTAATCTATAGCGCTCGATCGCGGGAGTGGTGCGTTCTAGAGTAGTGGCGAACGGCGTTCGCTCCCAAAACAAGGAAGAGGGGTAAAATGACCCACGGGAGCAAGCCGTCGGCTTCGGGAACCTCCTGTCTTCCTCCAGTTGATTTTTTCTTCCCACATCCTGGACATTGGAAACATCTCTATTTACCCTGGTGCGCCGTTAGGACACGGTTGGTGTTACGTTTTTCCCTCATGCACATTTTCCACGGCTCAGTCGTGTTGTTGTACTTGTGAAAAGTACTCGGTGTAGAATAATTTACACTACAGCCAGGATAGAGCGAAGCTCTAATTTACCTTTACGTTTTCTTTCCGGGCCGTCCCTTTCTTTTTGAATCCACACGACACGTACTTGCCTACAAGGGTCCTCGATTTGGATGAGAGTGTACTATAAAGGCACGAGGTGATTTTCACCACTGTATCATTTTTCAATCGCGCGATCGCGAATGGCTAATGGCGTGGAAAGCTACAATTGGCTGCGAGACGATGGCAGCGACGTCAGCAAGGCCAATAATTTTCAATCGAGCACCATAATGGATGACAATAATAACAAACATATATCTCACTATAACCCTTTTGCTGCTGTGTTGCTGGGGACGAAAGCCACGCGGCTCACTTGCACTCCGTAAAAGGAGATGGTTGGATACCTCCGGCTCCTACTGTTACCTGCTCGCCCAACCCATTGACTGTATTGGCAAGTATTGGCGTAATTGTATTGGAATTACTACGAGCACAGTATTGCTTCACCTTTTTCTTCTTCGTCTGGTCGCGCTCTCACGCCAGCTTGTCCGTGCCCTGGGCTAAGTGCGTGTGTGCATCTGTGGGTACCAAAGTGACCAATCGGTGGAGATTTTTCTTTCCCTTCACCCCCACCACGCTGCTCAACGAATACAGGAGGTAAAAAGTGGGGTTTAAGAAGAAACATACACACACACACATACACACATAAATTTTGCAATTCAACGGCTGCAAAGTGACAAAGCGCAAAGTGGCGCGTACGGGTGGAAATGGAAAACGAGGAGGTAAGGTGAGGTGAGCAGCTATTGATTAAATTAAATCGTGCATAAAGCTGGAAGTTATTGATTTCTGATTTCCTTTTTGTAAAGGCTGCTGCGGCAAGAGGGATAGAAAAAAAAAAGAAAACTGTAAAGCTATTTGCATTCACGATCGATTAAGCAGCACCAAGCAGCACTGTTAAAGCGGGATGGTGCCGAAAACAAATGTACTGAGCAGATTGATCCACTCCGGTTCGTTTGCCCTCTTTTCCCGTTTACGTTCAACCATAGTCCAATCCTTCCCCCGCCCTCCCCACACCCTCCTCTCAACACTTTTGGACCATAGTTTGGATAAGTGGCTGTGAAAATGGCTCTACTGGACGGGTTGCGTTCGGTCACATTTGCTCGTTATATGTGGCACTGTGCTCCATTTGGAAGTGGCGCATTAAAGAGTAGCGATTGAATAGCTGAATTCGAACAACAACAAAAGTACAGTATTTGCACAGAGCAATCCCCGCACCATGGCCTTTACTGGACGACTGCGAAACACTGCCGACATTTGTCGCTTAGCAATTACATTAAATGGAAATTTAATGTTTAGCCTTTTTTCATAATGCTACGTAAAAGGGTTTGAGTGGTTTCTTGCCCATGGGAAACTAATCGATTGGCAGTGTTTCACGTATTAGAGGAGCTATAATTTATGTTTCAATATTTTATGTTTCAATATTATAAGATTAGAAAGATTTTGGATAAGAAATTGTGATACATATAAATAAAAACATGGTGACAAAGTTATTATTCTAGCAATTGCCTTGGCATCACACGGTTGCCATTTTTTTGCCCAAATTTGTTACTGTTTGTTGAGTAAAACGATCTATGTAGTGGTTCGTTTTATATTCATAAGTTTGCTGAAGGTTCAAATACAGTAATTAATTTAAATGTTTTTAATTGGTGCAAAAATCTATTTCTAGTAATAAAGCGTCCATAAGTAGGAGGGCAATTAAAAACATATGGACATACATGTCCACGAAACGAGTGTTCGAAATCATTTGACAGTTTTGTCTGATGGGAGGATGAAAACAAGCAAGCAGCGAGAACTGAAACAAATAAATTATCTTTCTTTCCCTCACAGCATGGTACAATTTTGATGGGATTTCCTGAAGAAGGAGTAAAATTATATTCTGAGAGCCAAAAACAAACCTTTCCCAACCAGTCAACGTTGTACTTCGCTCGTGTTTCATTTTATTATTATGTTTAATTTGATTTCGTTATGCCTTTTCTCCTCCCGAGCAGCAGCTAGGGCCACAGTTTAAAGTTAAAATGGTTTCGACCAACGCAGGAATGTCTTTCGGGTAGGGTGGATAGGGTGGAACACCGAAAGCGCACTGCACTCGTCCAATTACGAGTTTTTTTCTGCACCTTCAACGAGGAGAATTCGGTTTTCCTTTTTTTAGTTTTAATTAGATTAGACGCGCTTTGATCGGATCATTGTTGCTTACGAGTTTGTGCAGTCCAGTCTCTGTCGCATATTACTCTATCTCGAAAGACGGTACAAATATGGTAAACACGATAAATAATTGAGCATGGAAGATTGACTGTAAATGAAATAAAAAAATGCAAAGCAAAGCTTAACACATACCAATGTCCAAAATTGTTTATCCAAAGTGATTAATCATAATACCTCACTCTCACTTCTTGACCATTTTTTTTGTAGGCCATTTTGGAAGGCCATCATGAGAGTGATGCAATTAAAATTTTCTAATTGATTAAATTAAATTAAAAGCTCTCAGTGTCGAGGTATGTAACGAGTAATTTCAAGGCGACATATATATATATACACACACACATAGCGATGGAGTGCGATTTTCGGCAAATTGCAGGCATTGAAAAAATCAAACTGAAATGCAAAATAGCTTCACGTGCCACAATACGCATTTCCATTACCCCACGATAGCGAAGTCTGGAATACGTGGAACGAGTGATGATGATAATGAATGATGATGAAGATGGTTCGATTATTGAAGTTGAATTTGGCAGTGAGCAGTGACAAGTGGAAAGCGAACGGTTGCCTGTTCCGAAGTACCGTGTGCCGTGTTTGCTAATGGATAATTGCAAACACCATTTTGCAGCCTGTCCGAAAATGAAACACAATTTCGGAAATTATATTTTGTCATGCAGCCAAAGTAAAAAAAAGAAGGAGTAAGCAAACAAACAAACCGCTTCGTCGTGATAGGTAGTGAAGGTAAGCTGACCTATTACGGACGGGCAACATTGTGTGGCGTATTGTCGCCGGGAGGACACATCAACTAATCGTAGGCAATTGGGACGATTCAATATTTGCAATCCTTTTTCGGCCATCATGATGGTGATGAAGTTCGTCGGCCAATCAGGTTCCAGATAAACCCAATTAAAATCTTAATCACTGGGAAAATATTTACTCTGCTTCGTTCTCGAATGTGGTTTAGTTACGTGTACGAAGAATGTTTACTTCGCAGCTGGGAGCAGGAAGGTGGTTAACGGGATGGGTACAATAATTGAATTGAAATACTAGAAGCACAGGCTGCCATCAATGGGTGAGGAAAGCAAACAGTAGTATAACACAGTAGAATAAATTATTTGTGGAAAGCACACACAAATTGGATTGGAGTTCGTTGCAACAGTGCTAGAGGAGGAGAAAATAATCCTCTTCATTCCCGTACCTATCATGATAGGTGTGATGGTCCTGGGAAAACATGCTGGACCCACTAATCGGAATGTGTTTACTCATCGCTGTTAAGGTATTTCAATCAAATAAAACCTTTGTGGGGCTTGTGAGTCAAGAGAGTTAGGAGGTGATATTAATGCTTTTCGAATTCCTTGTCAACATTTATAATTTATTTAACTATAATTATTTTAATACAATTAATATCAGTCGCAAAACAATTTATGCTAAGAAAAAAACATGATTGTGCATGCCGTAAAGCAATAAATCTTTGCTTAAAATAAACCCATACTATACTAGCTCAAGACGTATTGTCTAGAAAACTTTTTACTTCCACTTCTCATTTTATACTTCTTCGTATGCAAGATGGTTTAATTTTATTTCATGCTCATAGACGCGTTTGTCAGAAAAGATTCGTTCAGAAAGCAAAAGTTTTCCCTCGAACGTATTCGTTTTCTGTTTCATCTTGCATTGAGCGTGACTTTGTTGAACGTGTTGTAGAATTTTCTTTCTTCTGTTTGAAACTTGTCTTTTACTATGTACAAATGGTAAGATTATATAATACAGCCCCAATAAAAATCGTAATAAAAGAAAGCAAAGGACCGCATCTGTCATCGTACGCAAGTGATATTATCATTTTGATCTCTTTGAGGGTTTTATGTCCCGAACTAGAGAAAAACAATTTCTGGAAAGCAAACGCAGGCTCGGTAAGAGACAGAAGCTAGAATGATAATAAAATTAAACACCTTTCACTGGGATCCGCTTGTCTCATGAACAAGGTAAAAGGTAAAGCCGGTAGTCAAAGTGTCTTCGAAATGGGTAATAAAATAATTGCCAGAAGAGATTTTAATGATGGGTTTTATCAACATTTTGTTATCGCAATGTTAGAACGTAAAAAGAAGACATGTTTTTTATAATGAGCATTCGCATCTTTGTTATTTTCTTGAAGATTTTTACTGATTTGTAAATGATACAAATTTTAAATACATTAACAAAATACTCTTGAACACTATATGTACCAGCAATAGGAACTCGAACTAACACACGACATTATTCCCGGAATGCTTATCGGGTAGAACATACCACTCCAGTACCAGGTTCTGCTGCCAACCAGTCGGAAAGAATTAGTCGACAATCAACGTCTGTTATCTAGCCTATTTTGGTATCGCTCTGGGTTTTGCTAGTAGGGGAGAGAGTGCAACAATTTCTCTGTTACCCCACCCAAGATCGACCGAAACCCAAATCCTGCATACGCTTTTGGAAAACAACCAACCGCATCTAGCCCAGTACAAGGGGCGTCGAGGGGAAAACTAGCTTCAAGTTGCATGCCAGCGTCAAAACGTTCTGGCCAAATCGGCCAAATGGAAAATTCTGAACCACGAGTAATTGCTAAGTGCCCTCCTAACAAGATGTTAATTTATTCGGAAAAAGGAAAAAGAACATAAATAACCCTAATTATTTTGTGAAACGAAAATTGCTTCCCAAAGCGGTGGCGAAACGTAGAGCGGGAAGTGTGCGCACCCGCGATACAAAGAGATGAGCAATGCGCCGACGTGAGGTCACCAGATTCAACCGGAGGGTGCAGCAGAACCCCGGCACGAAAGATTGTACCCCAAAAAAGAAAAAGGTTCCGATTTTTCACCCGGGCTTTGCCCGATTGCGGAAAAACGAAGCACGGTTATGTGTAAATGTATGTAATGCTGCAACGGATCAGTGCTGGTGGTTGTGTTGGAAATTTATATACTGAACTGTTGCCCGGGATGAAACTGTTTGAGGATAGTGGAGAAAATTCGGAGAAGCCATTGTATAAAATTGATCACGAACAAATTTCGCTCCTGCCAGAGCGTTTTCTAACCGAGCGTAACGGTTCAGCTCTTGTAGTTAGGGATTGATACAATAAAGTGATTTTTTGCATCTGTTTGCATGGAAAAGGATGCGTGAGGAAGTGTTTGGTGAAATGGTTTCAAATTGTTATGTTATTATACTGAGCATGAGAGTGGAAGGGATGGAGTTTAGGAACGTCCATCCTCAAAGGTAGTGTTATTTTAAGTGGTAAATGGTAGAAACTGGTAGAAAGTTTGATTGGAAAATGGGTGTTTAATCCCATTTATCATGATGAGCATGATTACATACTCGATACAATTGAGCAGTGCTATTAGTTGTTGTAAATGTGAAAGATGTTTTTGGAAAGCAGAAAGAACAATTAATTTTATGGCTCATGATATTTAAACAACCAACAAACAAAATATTACTATAAATGATGTGAAAACGTGTAATTCGTTCAAAAATGTAAAAATGTCGTCTGACATCCATAAAAAGCAATACAAGCTATTTTAAATCATCTCCAAAAACAACAATCATCCAGTCAGAAATCATCACATTTCGTGTGAATTGTTGGCGCTTTTGTGCGATCTAGTGTGTCGCAAACACGCTTCTTACGCCAAGCAATAAAGGCAAGCATTAAGTAATGACAGATAAACGAAAGACGTCACGTTTTGAATAGTGTTGCTGCTGGTGCTTCTGCTGAAGCAACATTTACCTTTGTACGCTCTTTTCCTCCTATCTGTCTGCCATATCAGGCCCTCTTTTCATCACATAGAGCGGTTAAGATTTTATGTTTCAATTTTCAACCCCTTGCTACATAAAGAGAGTGTTTCGTTAAGTAAGCTTTACTCTTTACTCTGGCAAGTCAACTCACCGTGCCACGGTTGCAAGTGTGTTGGTGTAATTT